>JAKCPI010000495.1:0-113276 GCA_023213315.1 Euborellia annulipes | reverse complement strand
AAAGTTTGAAGAATTTAACAAAAATTTCTTTTTTTACTTCTAAATTTTATAACTTGTAGATAAATGAATATTATAAAATACAAAAGCAACATATTAATATATTTTTGTAGGAAATTAAACGCTCTACAAAAAAATGTCTCCCAGGTGGTTAATCGATTCCTCTAACCATTTAGAAGATATTCGCATTTGCACTGATTTTACAAGTTTTTTTGACAAATATATTTTTTTTTTTAACCTTTTTACTGACTTTTTCGGCAACGGGAGGTATTTAGACTAAGGCCCTATCTATTTCAATTTATTGGCAAACAATTAAATTGAAATAAATTGTCCCATGAGACATTTTTTATAGAGCGTTTAATTTCCTACAAAAAAATGCGAATAGAAATTTTCTGTAATGATCCAAGCAATGGCCAGATATGGACATCCGCACATGTGGGACTGAAGAAAATAAAATGGAATGGATCCCTATTCAAATCAAGAGCTCATCTTTGGAGAGCATTTCTTTAAAGGTAAGGCCAGCTAAAAACCAATTCTTAAGTGCCGGAAATTAGGCAAATTTAAGTAGTCGATTTTTTTTGGCCCTCCCTTTAATGGAGAGTGAGCAGTGACGCTCTACAGGCCTATATAGAAATTTAAATGATTTCATTCTCTCCTCAGTATCTACCTATCTTTGCATTCCAACCACCTGTAATAATTTCAATACAAAATCTGACATTTGTTTTCTTAAGTAAATGAGATGCCTTCTAAGATCAGGGCATGTCCCAGCCAGCGTTGTAATTCCAAAGGTTTCTCGAAAATACTTCATCTTTTATATACTAAAAATAAAATACTGCCCGGGAGCCGTGGCTCAGTGAGAAGACATTAGCTTCTCGCACCGGAGTCCCGGGTTCGCTTCCCGTCCCAAGAGAGAGAAAAACTTATTTCATTTGATTTGACTACAAATCATTTCAAATAAATGGCCTTAGATGCCGAAAAAGACCTCTAAAAAAATAAATAAATAAATAAAATAAAATACATATTATATAATTGAGTTTTAAAAGTCAAAAATCTTAAAGTTTTTAAATTTAATTGTATTTAAATGGCCCGGTAAAGAAAACCAAAACAGTTGCGCTATATACTGATGATATAGCATGATACAAACAACCATTTCTTCTTCTTTGTATTCTTTCGAAGATCGCTTTCAAATTTGATTTAATTATTTCAAACTAATTCATAGAGTTGAATATTCTCCCTCAACGAGTACACAGAGATTAGCGAATTGAACATGGATCTTTAGATCTCCTGTTTGTGTGGAGAGGCTCCTTTGTTCTCAGTTAATGAGAAGCCCCATTTCTCGTTTAGGCACTCATACTCAAAGATTTATTTTACACCATTTATTGCCTAAATTTTTGTCTTCTCAAGTTCCAAACCTTGATCCGCCATTCTTGTTTTTTTTTTTTTGGCAATGTTGACTTTGTTTATTTATTTTATTTGAAATTACGAGTATTTATTTGAATATATAGAGTCAAGGATCGTCTGAAATGAATGTCCAGAGATTCCGAGCACAGTTTCCGGCACTGGGTGCATCTCGCCACTTCGTCGAAAGAAGAAATCGTCGTCATATTCCGGGTAGTCGGTAGTTGCAAACGTATACTTGGCATACCAGATGGCTGCAAACGCCGAGTAAATCAGAAGACACGCCGTAAACACTTGAAAGACCGCCCAAAATTTATATGAACCCTCCGTGATGAGGAATTCGTAGTAACTACTCCGAGCGTCATCGGACCGTCGCGTTCTCGCTAGGGCTGTTTCTGTTTTCTCGCCTCTGCAAATATAAAAAATCAAGATGAGTTCAGGAATAGCTAGGTTGATGCAAAGTAGATTAATGGAAAGAAATCAAAAATTAATAAAAGGAAGTGATTGATGTAAATGGATAATTATAGGCAGGAGCGGTCAATAAAAAAGACTCTGTCTCGGTGACGTTTCGGTCCTTTTAATTTAATCAAAATCGGCCAAAGAGTATTAATACTTTACTGATGTACTTTTTCAGTTTTTTTTTTATTTTCTCAAAATTCGTTCCAACGATTTTGATTAAAATTCAAAAATCAATTATTTTTTTAGATGTTTTTTAATACATATATTCTCATTTTGGCTTTAAAATTGTTTGAAGCACATTTTACTCTTGTACAATGAGGGACAATATTAAGTCCCATCCATGCCTTTTCTACATGTGATTATTTCATTGTTTTTAAACAAATATTATATATTTTTTTATGGAAACTTTCTTGGTTCAAACCTAGAAAATCTCCAATAAAGATTTTCATTTTCTTTTGTAAAAACAATGAAATAATCACATGTAGAAAACGCATGGGTGGGACTTAATATTGTCCCTCATTGTACTTCGTAGGAAAGATAGGAGAAATGGTTGGGATGTTAACAACATATAAATATTTTTCCATGTTTATAAATTTTACATCTGGAATTTTAAAATATCGGTGGAAACTAAATATATCTCGACACAAAAAATCTGGTGTCCCCTCTTACCTTCGGTAATCGGAAGTTGTGCAACCAGTCACACCAGATTTTTGAATTTCGCATATTGCTACTTTATATACTAGTATAAAAACTTTAAGTTTAATTGATAATTTTCCTTTTTATGTAGCCTGTATATGATATTTCCATTTATCTCATGCGACCGATCAAACAAATTACCGTACTTACTCGTTTGTTGTTATTTCAGTGACGTTCCTTTGAGAGTAGTTTATAGACGCAGATTGGACCAACATGGAGGAATACAAACTGACGGCAATCACAAAATATATCAGCGTATCTGTTAACAAAAATACAAACACAAACACTTAGTTGAGACGAGGCATCGCCAACCCTCTTATTTGATATTGAATTTGTTCTTAAATTAGTGCAATAAAATTAGAGCATTGCATTGGGTAATAGATCAGTCACGATACTCGGGCATCCTCTCCGGGATCCTCTCCGTTAATCAATTGTCACCTACCCCCACCGTGCTCAATGTCCTTTGAGATGTTAATTTGAGTCACAGTCTGACCGTTAAGCCAAGATCTAGATCTGTTGGCCTTGCAGACACGTGGACCAGAAAAACTTCTATTTTCATCTCTCGGAAAAGATTTTTTTATTCAAAATTTATATAGGATTTCACTTTCCATAAATAAATAAAAATAAAATATCCAAGATAATTCGATATAATCAACTCTTCAATTTTAAGTCGCATTTAAATAATTTTCGAGAATTAAATATAGATATTCGATGAATCGGAGAATCCTCAAACTGCCCCCAAATCGGCCCGAGAGTAGGCCTAACAAGGGCGGGTCCGGGTGTGACTGGTCGCCCAGCACACAGTTTTTTCTGTAGGTCTACTTGTTTACCAGAATATTTATACAAATCAAATTTTTCATAAGTATTCATTTTTAAAATTTTAGATTAAAAATAAAATATAAGATTAAGGTGCCTGTATATATCAGTTGATATAGGGCAGAGGCAAGGGCGGATACAAGAGGGGGGGGGGGGGGGGGGTAAAGGGGGGTAATTACCCCCCCCTGAGATTTGAATAAAATACTTTTTTTTCGAAAAAAAGTTATTTTTAATGTAAAATTTTAAAAATTAATACTTAAAAATTTGATTTGTATTTATATTCTGGCAAACAAGTACAGAATGCGCCTTTAAATTTCCGAAATTAAGAAAAAATATGTGTGCTGTGCGACCAGTCACTCCAGATTCCCCCCCCCCTCCCCGAGAAACACCTCTGGATCCGCCCTTGGGCAGAGGAGCTCTCAATTCTGGATACCGTAACGAAACGTATCCAGCCAGAATTGAGAGTTTTTCTTTAATATAAAGGCTCTAAAATTGGCTGCCAGCTCCTCTGTCCTATATCAATTAAAAATAAAATTTAATCCCCAAAAAAAAAAAATATTTTTTCTCAAATCTCGGGAGGGAGGGGGGGGTAATTATCCCCTTTACCCCCCTTGTATCCGCCCTTGAGGCCTTCTAGTACTTTTACCCCTTACTGATGTACTTTTACTTTCTCTTACCCTAAATATGAAATATAAAATATAGAGAGAAAGTTTTCGATTCATTTCAGTTTTTTTCGATTATCTCAAAATTATTAGCTCAAACGATTTTGATTAAAGTTGAAAGAGGTAGAAAAACAAGAAGAAAATGCAGCCAATGTAGTTTCTTTATTGATATTCAGCCCACGGCTAACGTTTCGATCCTAGGTTTGGACCATCATCAGAGCTAAAAATATACAATTAATGAAGATCAACAGTTTATAGTTTTTTTTAGTTTATATTTACAATTGCAATAGTTGTTAAATGATTTATGTAAAAACAGAATACCTGGGGCTGCGTCAAAAAAGCCCCGAAATGGGAGCATGCAAAAATGAGATTTATGCACTTTTAATAACAACTGCTATTATTTTTAAAATTGAAATAAATACCCTTCTCGTTATATGTGAGAGGATAGAGTCGGCTATCGAAAATGATAAAAATTCATAATTCAATTATTTTTTTTAGATGCTCTTTAAAATGAATATTCTCATTTGGCCCTTGAAATCAAATGAAGCACACTTTACTCTTGTATTTCATAGGAAAAATGATTGGAGAAATGGTAACCATGGCAACATTTCCATGTTTATAACATCTTGAATTCTAATATATGTCGACACAAACATGGGCGTAGCCAGACTTCTTGTTAGGGGGGGGGACAACCCCTCGTTAGGGCGAGAGGGGGGGGGGCTTTGCAATTAATATATACATAGATTAAAATTATTTATTTAAATAAAAAATAAAAAATTAAATTAAAGTAGTAGATTGGGGTGTTAAAAAAAAATTCCCAATGGGAAAAATATATATTTGCTTGTTTTTTTTAATTTTTAGGACCAGCCAGGGGGGGCAACGGCCCCCCCTGCCTCCCCCTGGCTACGCCCATGGACACAAAAAAAAATCCGATGTTGAAAGCACAGAACACAACTTACCAAAGGTAAGAGAAGCTGTGCGACCACTCACACCAGATTTTTTATATCAATATATATCCAAATGAGTGTACGGTATATAATTGGATGTCAATATATGCGATTGTCGGCCTATTGCTAATTGCCACAATTTTTAATTCGTTGGGAATTATGTTGTCAAACTCGAACACACTTGTTGAATGGAGGGGGGCGGAAGGGGGGGATGGGGGGGGGGGGCGGAAAAGTCTCCTCCCATTTCCCCCTTTGTCTAAACCCCCACCATATAGAGGGGAAAACAGCATGTGATCCTATCATCAATATTTAAATTAACACCCCAAAGATCTGGTGTGACACACCGCACTTTCAGTTTCCGGAGGTAAAAGAAAGTTGTGTTCTGTGCTTGGCACACCAGTCGACATATGTTTAGTTTCCTCCGATTTATTACTTTCTCTTACCTATGTATATATGTAATATATATATAGAGAGAAAGTATTGGATTCATGTCAAAAATTCGATGTCGAGATTTTGATGGATCTTCACGTTTTGAGGTCCCCTGAATCCAAAAAAGTGATTTTCGCGACATGGTCTGTCTGTGTGTGGGTGGGTGGGTGGGTGTGTGGGTGGGTGGGTGTGTGTTCAATTTTAAGCATGAAGGAATTGAGCTACGAGGTTGAAATTTTATATTTAAGTTAAACACCCCCCGGGACCGGAAAAATAAGCTTTTAATCAAAATCGGCCAAAGATTACTAGTACTTTACTGATGTACTTTTTCAGTTTTTTTCGATTTTCTCAAAATTCGCTCCAACGATTTTTTTTTAAATTCAAAAATCAATTATTTTTTAGATGCTCTTTAAAATGTATATTCTCATTTTGCGATTGAAATCTTCTGAAGACCACTTTACTCTTGTATTTCATAGGAAAGATAGTAGAAATGGTTGCCATGGTAACAAAATATAAATATTTTGCCATACTTATAAATTTTACATCTGAATTCAAATGTTCCGTACTGTCGGGAACTAAATATATGTCGACACAAAAAATCTGGTGTGACAAGCACAGTACACAACTTTCGATTACCGAAGGTAAGAGAAAGTTGTGTGCTGTGCGCCAGTCACACCAGATTTTTAAAATTGGAGATGTAATTTTTTTTTTTTTTAATTTATTTAAGGTCTTTTCGGCAACGGATACGTTTCTATTTATTTCAATTTATTGGTCACCAATTAAATTGAAATAAATTTTTGTCGTTTCGCGTCCCTTGGTAAAGAAGGCCAGCACGCTAACCATTACACCAAGGCCCGAGGGCATAAATATGGAAAAATATTATGAGACAGAAGGGCAGCCAAGGTGAAAAATAAAATAAAAATATTTTTATTTTTTGTCGACGTTTCGAGTGCCGATCGCACTCTTCATCAGGAACAGTAAAGAGAGTTTTCAAGTAAATATAAATTGGTAAAAAACGTTGCTACACCGCCATGTCAACAAACCCGACAATTTGACATCTTTTTGTCCTGATGAAGAGTGCGATCGGTACTCGAAACGTCGACAAAAAATAAAAATATTTTTATTTTATTTTTCACCTTGGCTGCCCTTCTGTCACATCTTCATGGAAATTTGTAACAAAATATTTGGCAACCAATCTCCTATCTTTTTCCTATTAAGTACAAGAGTAAAGTTTGCTTCAAACAATTTTGAGAGCAAAATGAGAATATACATTTTAAAGAGCATCTAAAAAAATAATTGATTTTTGAATTTTAATCAAAATCGTTGGAGCGAATTTTGAGAAAATCGAAAAAAAAGTACGTCAGTAAAGTACTAGTACCCTTTGGCCGATTTTGTTTGAAAGCTTCGTGTCACGTGACAGGGGAGTGCCTAATCTTTTAAATATAAAATTTCAACCTTCTAGATCTTATCGTTGTTGAGATATTTTGTTCACAGACAGACAGACAGACTAATTATTTTTTTCGGGACTCCCTTTTTTAATCAAAACTCCAACATCTTCAAAGCAAAAGGGCTCTCTCTCTTGTTGTAATTATATTTTCTTCTTTTTTTTATCAAAAAAACAAAACAAAAAAAAAAACACTTTTTTCCCATTCACACTCACATACACAAAGTCTTTTCGGCAACTTAGGACTTGATACCCGTTATTATGTATATATATATATATTGTGGGTGCAGGCATTTTTATTTAAATCATTTGGTATCGAAATGGCTTAAATAAAATCATCGGACTGCCTGGGGTCCGAACCCGCGACGATCGGTATAGAAGGTAGGCACGCTACCAACTACACCAAGCCCGGGGCCCATATAAGACTTGAACGATAACCGTTATTGGGGTCCAGGCATTCTTCCTTCCCTTACAGCAATTATTCTAATATACTCAACGAATTTAACGGGTTATTAAAAGTTTAATGATATTCACTAAAACGGCTACTTAACAAAACTGGACAACAACAACAGCGACAAAAACAAAACAAAAAAAAAAGAAGCTCCTTACCTGAAATGGTGATCTGCTTGGGCTTGTAATCTCGATGCATCACGAACGATTATCCTGGACTTTCTGGACGTGCGATGAGGGCGTAGGGGCGGCGAGAGCATCCTTTTCGCTACTCTATTTGCCCATTTGCTCCTACCCCCACCCCTCCCCACCACCCCCACCGCCGCCTCCTTCTCCTTCTCCTTCTCGCTAATATGTTTGTCTGCACTATCTCGCTCTCTTTCTCTTTTCGTTGTCTTCTATTTAAACAAGTAAATATCGTAACTCACCTCTTACTGGGCCAATATCAATTCGATAATATTTGTTTTGGATAAAAAAAACTTTAAAATTTTTATTTTGATTATTCTCTCTTTCTCTATTAATTCTCTCGTGGGATTGGGGATCATACAATTTTATACCATCTAAATAATATCCTATTTCTTATTATTTATTAATACATGTCATAAATCATTTTAATAATCAGTTATTAATAGATTTTCTAAGAATCGCCATTAAACTTGATTGTCGATTGAATAAGAGAATCAAATTTTAAAAGCAAACTAAAGAACACTTTAGTTCGAATTCTCCCCGCTTGGTGCGCTTCCCTCAATCTTTTTTTTTAGGAGGCCGTGGTAACAAAATATAAATATTTTCCCTTATACTTATAAATTTGATATCTTGAATTCTAAAATCCTGGAGGAAATTAAAAATATCGCCACCCAAAAAATCTGGTGTGACAAGCAGTGGCGTAGCAAGGGTATGAAGCGCCTGTGGCAAGTGCCTAACTTGCGCCCCCCACCCATTAATCCAGTGTTTCCTAACCTTTTTTAGGCCAAGTTCCTCCTTTTTAAAGTTATTGTGCTTCCTGTCAGGCTATGGCAACTTCTATGGGAGCAATTGAAATCCATTGTTCTAGACTGATTCAGTCGCCAATCAAAATTTATATTCCACAAAAATCCTTTCTCATTATAATGACCGATAAATGAAATTATAAGTTAGCATTAGAAAGGAAATTGATAATATGATTTTAAAAAAAGTGCAGGAGATGGATTTGAACTCGCGAAGTTTGGTTACGTGAGAATTGAAAAAAATAATAGGACGAATTAACCACTTGAGCCACACTTTATATAATTGCTTTACGGAAAAATAAGCCACATGAAGAAACATGAAATAAAAGAAGTATTAAAAAAATTTTAATATTGTACATATGATATATCATTTTTTACTACATTTAATGCAGATTAATAATTTATAATCAAAATTTCCATAGGATGCATAGTATTCAAATAATTCATTGGGCAAACGTCACATTGTGAATGCCCTAATGTAATTAAACCAAAAACTCTATATAACATATGACACATGTTAATAATTCTTAAATTTCCCCTGATTTCAAATAACTAAACCCCTTTTAATTATATAATCTAATTTGGGAGTTATTAGCGATCAAAGTTAAGCTTATTTTGGACCTTAATGACATCAACATTCAATTTTCTATATTATCGAAAAAGGTTATTTATCATTGTCTGATTAAAACCAAACTTTTACCAGAGATTTATAATTAAAAAATGAGTTTTTTTCTAAAGTTTCATTGAGATTGGTAAAGAAATAAATAAAATATTGACTATTTTGCAAATTAAGTTTTAGAATTCGGGATCCCGGATGGGTAAAGAGAGCCGTCTATGAACCGGCTCTGGGCTTCCATCTGAGATCCCAAATTCTAAAACTCAATTTACAAAATAGTCAATATTTTATTTATTTCTTTACCAATCTCAATGAAACTTTTAGGAAAAAACTCATTATTTAATTATAAATCTCTGGTAAAAGTTTGGTTTTAATCAGACAATGCTAAATAACCTTTTTCGATAATATAGAAAATTGAATGTTGATGTCATTAGGGTCCAAAATAAGCTTAAAACTTTGATCGCCAATAACTCTAAAATTAGATTATATAATTAAAAGGGGTTTAGTTATTTGGAAACAGGGGAAATTTAAGAATTAATAACATGTGTCATATGTTATATAGAGTTTTTGGTTTAATTACATTAGGGCATTCACAATGTGACGTTTGCACATTGAATTATTTGAAAACTATGAATGTTATTGACATTTTGATTATAAATTATTAATCTGCATTAAATGTAGTAAAAAATGATATATCCAGGGGCGCCGGAACGAATTTGAGTCAGGGGGGGCAAAAAATTTTTTTTTAGAAAATTAAAATAATTTAATATGTTAAAATATTATAAAACAAAAACAAATCTACTATAAAACTTTAAAAAATTTAAATAAAATCCATATTTTAATAAAATTAATATTTTAAAAAATTTGGTAGTGATTTTATCAAAAATATTTGGAAAAAATTTGGAAAAAAATGAATTTCTTACTCTTTTAATTTTTTTTAATTTAGAAAATTTTATTTTTCAAAAGTAAAAATATATCATTTTTAAAAATAAATGAAATAAAAGGAGAAATTTTGCCCCCCTCTGCCCCCCCCCCCCCCTGTAGGATGCCAGGGGGGGCAATGTACCCTTGCCCCCCCCCCAGTTCCGGCGCCTATGGATATATCATATGTATAAAATTAAAATTTTTTTAATAAGTCTTTTATTTACTGTTTCTTATATGGCTTATTTTCCCCTAGTTTAGTTAAATCAAAATTGGCTGAATCGGTAAAGTGGTCAACATACTAACAGTGGCGTAGCGAGCTTAACTCGCGCCCGGGGGACAATACCTTTTTAGCGCCCCCCCCCCCATTCGGAATCCATAAAATATATGTAAAATATACATAATTATTATATTACACTGGTACTAAATTTAAAATCAAGAGTCGCGGGAGCGACTCGTCGCCGAGCATGTGAAAAGCAAAAGAAAGCAAAGAAACTCTTAATACTACCATTTAGTTGACATTCCAATAGATGCCAATGGCCCATTGCATTTAGATGGACGAGTCGTCCCTAGACTATATTATCAAGAATGATTTTAAATCCTTAATAAAAGATAGGGACGTGAAAAAATTTTTTTGAGAAACTTTTCTCTTTCTGGGCGAATATCTCAAAAAGTTTTTAAGATATCGGAACCAAATTTTTTTTATATTAAACTAGAATAAATAAGGATTATTTTGAGCACAAATTCAAAAAAAAATTCCAGTGCTAAACAGAATGGCAGAGGCTCAAAGTTGAGATTTTGCCGATTTCGGAAGGTCAAAAGTTAGTCTCTTATTTTTCCTTTTTTTTTTTTTTTTTCTTTTTTTTCTTTTTTTTTTCATTCTTTTCTTCAATTTTCAAATTTTTAGACAAAGCTACAGGTTTCCCTGCTGGACCGATTTGGATGAAATTTAAAATACAAATAGATACTATCCAAAACCCGATACCTTTGATATAAAATTTCATTTTGGATCAAAAGTGACTTTTTGAGAGGTATTCAAAATTTCAAATTTGTCCTATCTTTAACATGGCGAAAAGACAATTCTAACTATTTTGCTCACTGATGACGTCATCTAGGAACATATCTATTAATATTAGTAATTTTCATCTCTAATAGAATAAAAAATTTTAGGATAGATCCCTTCAGATAGAAATACAATAGATTAACGTGATAAGAAGTGCTACCAACATAACAAAAATAAAAAACCTAAAATTTTATAAAATTTGGTGAAACCCTATGTTTATCGTTTCGAATGGATACCAAATGATGTATTTACATTCTACTAACATAACAAAAATAAAAATCCTAAAATTTTATAAAATTTGGTGAAATCCTATGTTTATCGTTTTGAATGGATACCAAATGATGTATTTACATTCTACCAACATAAAAAAAATAAAAATCCTAAAATTTTATAAAATTTAGGGAAATCCTATGTTTATCGTTTTGAATGGATACTAAACGATGTATTTACATTCTACCAACATAACAAAAATAAAAAATCCTAAAATTTTATAAAATTTGGTGAAATCCTATGTTTATCGTTTTGTATTAATACCAAATGATGTATTTACATTCTACCAACATAACAAAAATAAAAATCCTAAAATTTTATAAAATTTGGTGAAATCCTAAGTTTATCGTTTTGAATTAATACCAAACGATGTATTTACATTCTACCAACATAACAAAAATAAAAAACCTAAAATTTTATAAAATTTGGTGGAATCCTATGTTTATCGTTTTGAATGGATACTAAACGATGTATTTACATTCTACCAACATAACAAAAATAAAAATCCTAAAATTTTTATGAAATTTAGGGAAATCCTATGTTTATCGTTTTGAATGGATACCAAACGATGTATTTACATTCTACCAACATAACAAAAATAAAAAACCTAAAATTTTATAAAATGTAGGGAAATCCTATGTTTATCGTTTTGAATAGATACCAAACGATGTATTTACATCCTACTATCATAACAAAAATAAAAAACCTAAAATTTTATAAAATTTGGTGAAACCCTATGTTTATCGTTTTGAATTAATACCAAATGATGTATTTAATTTTTACTGTTTGGAATGCATATTAAAATATCTATTCATGGGATAACTTGATATTTAATAAACAAAAATTATTAAATAATATTTAAATGCAATATTTCACAAAAAGAAGTGAAATCTCAGCCAAAAACATCGGAGATGCAAAAAGGGGCGCCTCGCATTATTTTTGCCCAGCGTCGAGGTGAAATCAAAAAAATGCGCCTCGCTTTTCTGATTTATATAAAAGCGAGGATATATGATACAAATAAAATTCTGTAGGGGTTTTATTTAAATGAAAATATTTCCTCGCTTTTATATAAATCAGAAAAGCGAGGCGCATTTTTTTGATTTCACCTCGACGCTGGGCAAAAATAATGCGAGGCGCCCCTTTTTGCATCTCCGATATATTTTCCAGAAATCAATTATAATTAAAATAAAAATTATCCAACAATTTTTTGTTTTGCGGACCATTTGGCGCCCATTTGTGAGTAGCACCCGGGGCATGATGACTCCCTTGCCCCCTCCCCCCTCTCGCTACGCCCCTAGCTGCTATCTATCTATTAAACACAACACAAGGCATGTGATATATCGTTTCTGGATAAAATTTCACCTTGAATAAGAATTTGCATACGAAATTTTAATATCTCTAATAGTTTTCGATTAATTGATACAAATTCTAAAAATATAAGATTTTTAATTTAACCACTTCTTAAACATATGACACGGGGAAAATATGGGGGATTTAATGAGGATTAAGAATCTACTTTTGTTATTTTTGTATCTCAATTATTTTTCGAGTTATACTCAAAAACGATCTAAAATTTGACGAGGCTTAATATCATTAAACATAAAAGGTAGAAGATATTTAAGATATCGAATAAATTCTGTATTTAATGCAGATAACGAATCAATAAACACAAATTTTATATCTTTTTTAGTTTTTAGCAAATTTACGAAAATTCAAGCAAACATAGATGTGACTCTCTCTTATTAAATAGAGCAAACTAGTAATTGACATAAATGTGTAAGATTCAGGATTTAGTGCTGATTCTAATGCACTATTCACTATTTCGATATATTGAATAGTTTTTTTATTATTTTGAAAAGAAAAAATCTGGTGTGACTGGCGCACACAACTTTCTCTCACCTTCGGTAATCGAAAGTTGTGTTCTGTGCTTGTCACACCAGATTTTTTGTGTCGACATATATTTAGTTCCCGACAGTACGGAACATTTAAATTCAGATGTAAAATTTATAAGTATGGGAAAATATTTATATTTTGTTACCATGGCAACCATTTCTCTTATCTTCCCTATGAAATACAGGAGTAAAGTGGTCTTCAGAAGATTTCAATCACAAAATGAGAATATACATTTTAAAGAGAATCTAAAAAATAATTGATTTTTGAATTTTAAAAAAAATCGTTGGAGCAAATTTTGAGAAAATCGAAAAAAACTGAAAAAGTACATCAATAAAGTACTAGTACACTTTGGCCGATTTTGATTAAAAGCTTATTTTCCCGGTCTCAGGGGGTGTTTAACTTAAATATAAAATTTCAGCTCCATAGCTCAATTCCTTCATGCTTTAAATTGAACACCCACACACCCACCCACCCACCCACCCACCCACCCACAGACAGACCATGTCGCGAAAACCACT
The DNA here is from genome assembly GCA_023213315.1 of Euborellia annulipes. Lineage (NCBI taxonomy): Eukaryota > Metazoa > Arthropoda > Insecta > Dermaptera > Anisolabididae > Euborellia > Euborellia annulipes. The sequence goes on along the minus strand of JAKCPI010000495.1, from coordinate 99,711 downwards.
TTTTTGGATTCAGAGGACCTCAAAACGTGTATATCCATCAAAATCTCGACATCGAATTTTTGACATGAATCCAATACTTTCTATATATATATATACATATATACATAGGTAAGAGAAAGTAAAAAATGCATCTGTCAAAATTAATTAAAATCGATTTTTAATTATTTTTAGGACATTCCTTGGCCGAAAATGGATTGTTTTAGTTAGAATATTTTATATTTTAATTTATTCAATCGATATCAAGCCCTAAATGTGTTTATTTAATTAAAAAACAATAAATTAAAAAATATTGGCGGGAGTTGACGTTAGAAGTCGTGAGTGTCATCAACAAACCATCATTTTATGTGGGCGTAGCTAAATAGGAAAATTCCTATGGCTTTATAATTAATTCAAGAGACCAGTTTTGCATTTTGCCTCAAATCTTTGAATGAATAAGAGAGATTTAGCGATTTTTTGAAAAGCGATCTCGCTCGAGACGAAAGGCTTAGACAAGAGTCACGCAAGTCTCCCTGGCTGGGCTCTGGGCGCCGATCGAATTGGAAAAAAAATTTGATGCTCTTCCCATTAGTTGAAATAATTGCCAAATTGATTGATTTCATCTGTTTAGACTCAAATTGTATAAAATTTAATTCTAAAAATGACTATAAAATCTTATAATGTTGCTAAATTAAGGGATCTTAGAAATTTTTACTTTCCCTTACCTCTATATACATGTACTTTTTCAGTTTTTTTCGATTTTCTCAAAATTAGCTCAAACGATTTTGATTAAAATTCAAAAATCATTTATTTTTTAGATGCTCTTTAAAATGTATATTTTCATTTTGCCCTCAGAATTGTTTGAAGCACACTTTACTCTTGTACTTCATTGGAAAGTTAAGAGAAATGGTTGCTATGGTAACAAAATATAAATATTTTTTCATACTTATAAATTTTACATCTTGAAAATCGAATGTTCCCTACTGTCGAAAACTAAATCAATGTCGACAAAAAAAAATCTGCTGGGCTTGTCACACCAGATTTTGTATACATGTTGTGGGTTGTTTATAAACAACGAGCTAGTAAAATAAAATTAACAAGTCTCATAAATTGAAAGCTGAATTTTACGTAAAAAGAGGACATAAAATTTCATCCAATTCTGATATGATATGAAATTTTTTTTTTTTTTAGAGCGAGACCTTTGAGACAAATTGACTCTGCGTGGACCCTGAACACATTCGTTGAGCGGGTCTAAACCTTTAGAGCGCTAATTTAACGAAACCATTGGATCTAGAAAGCTAGAAATTTTATATACACGTAGGCAAAAATACAGTGAATATAGATCAATGATCCTTTTTCCTCTCATCTGATTGGCTAATCGGATGGTGAGATATAATGAAAAAATAAATGTTTAAATATTAAATTTTAGCTTCATCTAAGTAATCTCTAGGGAATTCTAAACTCATTACAAAAAATCCGATGCAATTTGAAGAAGCGGTTTGCGAGTTAGAGACATTTGAAGATTCAATATTTTATTTCTTTTCTATGTTAATTTATTAGACGTCTTAATTCGAGCAACGGAGGGGAGGGCGGAGCCTGTCTGCTGCCTCCCCCTCCCCTCCTCCCTGATTATTGCTCTTGACCAAGGCGCGCGCGCCCTCCCCTCTTTTCTGAGAAAATAAAATAATAAAAAATTAAAATTATGTCTTCGGACAGATTAAAAAGAATTTTAAAGACTCGTAAAAAAAAAAAATAATTGGTATGATGGTCACACAAATTTCTCTTAACTTTTGCTGTGCTTTTCACACCAGATTTTTTTATTTTTTTAAACACTCACATTCACACTCACACACACATTTACACATTCTTTTCGGTAAATTAGGCCATTTAAGCCTTTGACGATAATCGTTAATTATTAATATATCTATTGGGAGTCGGGCATTTCTATTTAAGCCATTTCGTGGTATCCAAGTGGCGTTAAATAAAATCATCGGACTGCCTGACGCCCGAACCCGCGACGTTCGGTATAGAAGGGAGGCACGCTACCAATTAGACAAAGCCCGTAGGCGTTTGTGTTGAGATCTATGGTCGAGATATATTTCAAGATGTAAACTTTATAAACAAAGGAAAATATTTATATTTTGTACCAAGGCAAACATTTCTCCTATCTTTCCTATATATAGTTAGTTATACATAGTTTATACAGTATAGTTGTACAGTATATTGAAATATACAATGAATGAAAAGGATAAGGAAAAACACACAATCCCCTTATTTAAGTCATTTGATTCCCCTATCTTTCCAATGAAGTACAAGAGTAAAGTGTGCTTCAAACAATTCTGAGGGCAAAATGAAAATATACATTTTAAAGAGCATCTAAAAAATAAATGATTTTTGAATTTTAATCAAAATCGTTTGAGCTAATTTTGAGAAAATCGAAAAAAACTGAAAAAGTACATGTATATAGAGGTAAGGGAAAGTAAAAATTTCTAAGATCCCTTAATTTAGCAACATTATAAGATTTTATAGTCATTTTTAGAATTAAATTTTATAAAATTTGAGTATAAACAGATGAAATCAATCAATTTGCCAATTATTTCAACTAATGGAAGAGCATCAAATTTTTTTTCCAATCCGATCGGCGCCCAGAGCCCAGCCAGGGAGACTCGCGTAACTCTTGTCTAAGCTTTTTGTCTAGCGCGAGATCGCTTTTCAAAAAATCGCTAAATCTCTCTTATTTATTCACGGATTTGAGGCAAAATGCAAAACTGGTCTCTTGAATCAATTATAAAGCCATGGGAATTTTTCTATTTAGCTACGCCCACATAAAATGAGGGTTTGTTGATGACACTCACGACTTCTAACGTCAACTCCCGCCAATATTTTTTAATTTATTGTTTTTTAATTAAATAAACACATTTAGGGCTTGATATCGATTGAATAAATTAAAATATAAAATATTCTAACTAAAACAATCCATTTTCGGCCAAGGAATGTCCTAAAAATAATAAAAAATCGATTTTAATTAATTTTGACAGATGACTTTTTTTCTTTTCAAAATAATAAAAAAACTATTCAATATATCGAAATAGTGAATAGTGCATTAGAATCAGCACTAAATCCTGAATCTTATACATTTATGTCAATTACTAGTTTGCTCTATTTAATAAGAGAGAGTCACATCTATGTTTGCTTGAATTTTCGTAAATTTGCTAAAAACTAAAAAAGATATAAAATTGGTGTTTATTGATTCGTTATCTGCATTAAATACAAAATTTATTCGATATCTTAAATATCTTCTACCTTTTATGTTTAATGATATTAAGCCTTCTCAAATTTTGTATCGTTTTTTGAGTATAACTCGAAAAATAATTGAGATACAAAAATAACAAAAGTAGATTCTTAATCAGTGGCGTAGTGAGCTTAACTCGCGCCCGGGGCACAACACACCCCCGCATTCGAAAACCATAACATTATACAGGGGCGTATATAGAACTCAAAAATTTTCTTGCCTGCGGAAAATTTTTTGCCCTGCTGTTAAAATTATTTTTTGTTTTGCGAATTTGTTTGGCGCCCCTTTGTGAGTAGCGCCCGGGGCATGATGACCCCCCTTGCCCCCCCTCTCGCTACGCCACTGCATACTAACTTTTTTGCATCCTCGCTTTACTAAACATTGCGAGTTCAAATCCACCTCGTGCCCTTTTTTTTCATTTTTATTATTATAAATTTCCCTTTATTTTTAATGCTAATTTATACTCTTTCTTATAGAAATGTAAAATTTATTTTAAAATGATATATTTCTTGATAGATGATGAGATAATTATACAAATATAGTTACAGAGATAAAAAAGATTAAATGTTTTAATTATTTTACAATCCTGGAATTTTCTCACTATTTTAAGTTTTCAATTATTATAAAAAAAGATAGGTGTATCATTTTTTCAGTCATGGGACCTTTCTAGAAAATTTTATAAATAAAAAAAAATATTGAGAACATTTGGTGGTTAAGCAAAGCCAAGGACTGCTTAACCATGGATAGGTGACCCGCGGGGTGTTGAACTGTCTGTCACATGCCGGGACGTCTTTTAAAATATAAGTTAAAAAAAAAAAATATTTATACTTTATAACCCATCACACGGAGAAAAAAATAAATCCCACCTCTTTAATTAAACAAAAAGTTTAATTCAAATATTTTTCCATTATTAGAATAATTTGTCTTTTTTTTTATTTGATGAGTATAATAAAAAAATATATTTTTATTTCTCTAATTGTTTCTGGGAATTGGATGACGTCGTTACCCATTGGTTGAAATCGGACTCTCTTTTCTCTCTTTCTACTAACTAGGTGAATAAATAAATCATTTTAATCCAATTTAGAAAATATATAATTTTTTTAATGTATTTCAACAATAACAAATGTATTTTTAATATATAATCAATCAATGTAATTATTAATATAGACCTAGGAGGCTATTTATAATTATTTATATTTTTTATTCAAAATTCAATAAATTTGTGTTAAAAAATGGTCCTTAATAACAGGAGAATAGAATAGTAGAGGAGTATCTTGGCGCCAAATTAAATAATACTCCTCTCTGATTTTGAACTCCGGGTAGTTTAATTAACTGATTTGTGCTGCACTCTTGTGGAGACTTTAAAAATCATAATTCTAAATTTCTCCACTAGGTAGCAGCACAAATCAGCATGATATCCTCCTGCAACTGTTCACTAGGGAGAGACTTGTCTAATCATGCTGTTTTGTGCTACCATCTTGTGGAGAATGTAAAAATTATACTTATTCTAAACATCTCCACAAGATGGTAGCACAAATCTGCATGATTAGGACATTAAAATAATATTATACTTTTTTTTATATTATAAATAATACACAATTCCAATGATTATAAGTCTTGAGACGTATCAGGAGATTAAAAACAGTAAGGAGTGTTACTTTTGACGTGGTTAGAGAAAGTTGTGTGTGTGCGATCAGTCACACCAGATTTTATATAATAAAATTCCTAATTAATTGCAAATAATAAAATGATATAATTATAAATAATAATAATATTAGTATTAATTTTTATTAAATCTAGTAAAAATACATGAATGAAATTAGCCATTATAAATGATTTGATTGTTGTTGGCGCTCCGAGCGCCAATGACGTCATTCCTCCCGGCAAGCAAAGTTGACCAATCATTCTAAATAGTATCGTCGAGTTTTGACCCACGCGATTTCGGGAAGTGCGAAATGTATTGTGAATTTATATTTATAATAAAGTGCATAATTTGTGTTTAAGTTAGTGATTGAGGATGTGTTATGTGTTTAATAAGTGTTTGAAAATACCAAATGGAGATGAGTTTTGGAAAATACCAAATGGAGATGCAGTCACAACGGTGAGTTGAGATCCTTTTATTTAAGAAAAATTGTCAAAAAGATGGCGATGTCTGTTTGATCGATATTCGATATAATTTCATTTTTAGTAATATCTACAATTATTTAGTGACATTTGACTACATTTTTTTTATTTTTTAATATGTTTTCTTTGTTTTGATAAGCCATTTATATTTATTTACAATCATTCTCTCTCACATACATATACCGATTATCAGATTTCATTGAGACCCATCCATTGGGCAAAGAATATAATATAGACACACACACACTCACACACGCGGGCGCTTGCACTCACACAGCCATAGGCTTTCTCGCGTCGCGCTCGCACACATACGCCCTCACAGACACACATATACAGTGACGACGTTTTTTCTCAGAGGGGCGGGGAGGGGGCAAACTTATCAATGAGGGGGCGGGGGGGGGGGGGTTGGACAATATACATATAGGCTATATGGACCCTGTTATGCAAATGTGTGTCAAAGGGCAACAAATTCATAATTGAGTTAAGCACGGAATATTGTTTCAAATGCTTTAATTAATAATATTTTTTATGAAATATGTCCTAAAAAAAAATTTATATTTAATGAAAGAAAAAATTTTTTTTACAATATTTCAATGCAGGATTTTCATTTTGCAAAAATGATTTATGTTTCTAACACGTTGTTTTTTATGACGTTAACAACCAATAAAAACTTATTTAACTTATAATATTATAATCAAATAGTAAGAATAGATGATAATAATAGTAAGAATAAAATGAGCAAGCAACTGGTTATATTTCAATTTATTAATAAACCAGGGCCGACGTTTCGGTCACATATGGGACCATCCTCAGGGCCAGATTAATGTCTGAAAATACATATAATCCTAGCCAAGTTATATTGGGCATACACAATTGCATGTAGCTTAATCATGATAATGCCTCAAATTATGTTGTTATCATACCATGGACAGAGAGCGTCATTCACTCTCTGAGGCATTGTCATGATTAAGCTACATGCAATTGTGTATGCCCAATATAACTTGGCTAGGATTATATGTATTTTCAGACATTAAGGTGCGCGTCTCGGGGTGCTAATTTCGGGACTTTGCGGCCACAATTTTGAAGCTATCGACCTCAAATTTTTTTTTAATTAAAGCTATTTAAAATATCTACAACTTATAGAAGCCCTTTTTTTGATTTTCGAAAAAAAAAAAATTTTTAGATTAATCGCATTAAATAAAAGATATTTAAAAAAAAGGAGCTCTATAAGTTGTAGATAATTAAATTAGCAATCATTGTGTTAAAAAATAATTAATTTTTTGCCTTTAATTAATTAGCTGGAAAGTCTAGAATGAAATGGATCAAGTTGCGTGTATTCTAATGGGGGAACACTAACGCCATCTGGTGCCGCCTCAAGTCAATCGTGTTTTAACGGTTTTTCGAGACGCGCACCTTAACCTGGCCCTGAGGATGGTCCCATATGTGACCGAAACGTCGGCCCTGGTTTATTAATAAATTGAAATATAACCAGTTGCTTGCTCATTTTATTCTTACTATTTGATTATCAACACTCATCTATATACCTCCTTCATATATTATATATTGTTTACCTTAAATAAACCAAAATCCTCTTTTTTTTTTTTTTTTTGAAAAATGAGAAAATTTTCTCTGAATTTGTAGATGTCAAAATTTATTTATTTATTTTTTTTTTTATAATAAAAAAACATTCACACTTTTTTTCTCATTCACACTCACATTCACACAGTCTTTTAGGCAACTTAGGCCATTTGGTATCCAAATGGCTTAAATAAAATCATCGGACTGCCTGGGGTCCGAACCCACGACGTCGCGACGTTTGGTATATGAGGTTAGCACGCTAACCTCTATGCCAAGCCCCGAGGGCATTTAATTTTTTGATATTATTCCTGATAATGAAGATGAGGATCTGAGCGATTTCGAAAAGACAACAAAATAAATAATTTCATTATAACTTTGATTTACTGTTGCCATGTTCACTTCCATTCAGGAATTAATTGATGAGAAAATTTTGTTAATACATACTTCGTATTTAATTTTAAAATATTAATACTACTTAATTAAAATTTATTAATGGACTTAGAGAATTTTGCAAAAATAATTTTTTATATTTTATTGTTTTTCTCTAAATTAGAAATATTTTTAGAGATAATTTATGAATATCTGCCATAATTACAGTATTTCCTTGCACAATTGACAAAAAAAAATGATATATAATCTAATCAAAACAATTTAAATCAGAAAAACTTTAATTTTGATTTTCTCAAAACTCGATGTCTGGTCTTTGACATACATTTGCATAACAGGGTCCATATATCCTATCAACACAGAACAAAAAAAAAAATTTGAATTTATTCAAAACTTAGTTTTTTTTTTATATATAAGGTCTGTTTTGGCATCGAAAGCCATTTAGACCCCGTCTCTATTTCATTTGGATTGGTAGTCAATCCATTTGAAATAAATTGTCGCATGTGATGGGATGCTAACCCGCGATCCTTGGTGCAACTGAACAGCACGAATTTGTTTGTTTATTTTGTTAATTTTTTATTTCTAAATCATTTATTGTCCCTTTTTTGATTAAAATTCAAAAATCGATTAATTTTTAGATGCTCTTTGAGATGTATATTTTCATTTTTCCATTGAAATCTTTTGAAGACCACTTTACTCTTGTACTCCATAGGCAGGGGACAGGGGGGGGGGGGTATATCGGGCCCCCCCGGGCCCGCCCCCTCCAACCTGAAAATTCTAAAAAAATAATTTTCATTTAAAATTTCAATTAGAAAAAAATCATTTCTTGAAATTTTTTCCCTCAGACCCTTAACCCCCCTTTCTCAAATCCTAAAATTTTAATTAGAAAATAATTTTCTTGAAATTTTTTTCTCAGCCCCCTTAACTCAAATCTTAAAATTTCATTATATTTGGAATGTAGGAGATTTATTGTTTATTTATTCCAAATATAATAATATAATTCCTAATCCAACAACTTAAAATTTCAATTAGAAAAACATTTACTTGAAATTTTTTCCCTCAGACCCCCTTCTCAAATCAGTTTCAATCATCTTTTCACGACTCAGGATACTAAAAACCAGATTTCAGTGGGTAATTTTCAAAATTTTCCATACCCCCAGATTCCCCCGAAAACCTCTGGTCCAGGTGTGGCTCGATTTACTCTTTTTTTTTAGGAAATTTTGAAAATTTTTAAATAACTTTATTTAAATAAATATTGTAAGTGTATGTATGTATGTATGTATAACTATTTCAAAGGTTGTGTCAAAAACTGTGTAAAATTGTTATGACAATAGCCTTTAAATAAGTTCTATTTTTTTTTTTTTTTTTTTTTGGGGGGGGGGGCCCGTATTGAGGCCCGCCCTCAGCGCGCCCCATAGGAAAGATAGGAGAAATGGTTGCCAGGGTAACAAAAGATAAATATTTCCCCGTACTTTTAAATTTACCTAAATATATCTCGACACAAAAAATCTGGTGTGACAAGAACAGAACACAACTTTCAATTACCCAAGCTAAGAGAAAGTAGTGTGCTGTGCGACCAGATTTATTACTTTCTCTTACCTATATATATGTTAATATATATAGAGAGAAAGTATTGGATTCATGTCAAAAATTCGATGTCGAGATTTTGATTTTGGTTTTCGCGACATGGTCTGTCTGTCTGTCTCTTGTGTGTGTGTGTGTGTCTGTGATCAAAATATCTCAAGAACGGGAAGAGCTAGGAGGTTGAGGGCATGAAAATAAGCTTTTAATCAAAGTGGGCCAAAGAGTACTAGTACTTTACTGATGTAATTTTTCAGTTTTTTCGATTTTCTCAAAATTCGCTCCGATTTAAGATGCTCTTTGAAATGTATATTTTCATTTTTCCATTGAAACTTTTGAAGACCACTTTACTCTTGTATTTCATAGGAAAGATAGGAGAAATGGTTGCAGTGGCGGATCCAGAGGAATTTTCAGTCAAACGAAATCTCGAGTTTTTATTTTATCTGTTAGTAAATATATATGTTACTAATAAAAGAGGAAGAATCAAAAACTTAAATAATTTCTTTATTATTTAATAAATAAATAATTATATACATAAAAATACAGTTTTTGTTGAAATCATCCCGAATATTTGTCCGCCGCGTTTGCCACAGCCTCTGTAACTTTGTCTGCAATTTGTTGTAGAGAATTTCCTCCGAGTAACGATCTCCCGGACCAATCGAAATTGTGGTAGAGAGGATACGCGATTTTGTGCCTCGCAATTGAACGTAATATCAAAGCCAAAATGTAAATAATGAAATATGCACTAAAATATAGGGGAATATACCATAACTTTCGTCCGAGATAATAATAACTATACGGCCTCTTATTTCTCTCTTCCTCCATTTTATGATCATCTTCAGGCTTTTCCGGCTTTTCTGGGCCATGATATTCCCAATATCCACCTCCATGACTGTCCTTCCCCTGATCTTTATCGTCGTTTAGAAAATAAGACGGTTTCCCTTTTTCCGGCCCTTTTACATCCATCCAAGATGGCGCTTTCTCTTTTTTCGCATCTTCCCATGGAGGGTGATCCAAAAAGGGCGGCTTCTTCGAATCTTCATCTTGGTTCTTGTCATCGTCATCGCCATCATCATCCTCCGGAATCTTTCCAAGGAGGATGATCTAAATAAATTGGATGTTTTGGTTTTTTGGTATCTTTATTTTTGTCCTTTTTCATATCATCATCGTCGTCGCCATCATCATCATCTCCGGAATCTTTCCAAGGAGGATGATCTAAATAAATTGGATGTTTTGGTTTTTTGGTATCTTTATTTTTGTCCTTTTTCATATCATCATCGTCGTCGCCACCATCATCACCATTCATATTCATATTCATTGAATACCACGGAGGATAGGATTGCGGTTTTTCGTCTTCCTTTTTCGAATCCTCCCAAGTCGGATGATCAAAATAAATGGGATGTTTAGAAGGTTTCTTCGAATCTTCATCTTTATTCTTTTTATCTTTTCCATTCTCTTCCATAAAGTCCCAGGAAGGGCTTGGCTTTTCTTCTTCATCCTCCCATGGCGAATGATCGTAATAAGAATGATGATGGTCGTCCCCTTCACTTGGATTGTAATCCAGATATTCTGGAGGAGGAGGATGCATTGCGGGATCTTCTTCATCGGGCATATCATCGTTTGCGTCTTGCCCCCAGGAAGAGGAGAAATCATCCTGATTTTGCATCATTGGCTCTGGTGTCGTTGTTTTTTGATCATCATCCGCATATGGAGGGAAGTTTTCATATGGTTCCGGCTGATATCGAGTGTCTGGGATCTTTGAATAGCTACTTGGAGGCGCTGCTTTCGGAGGAGGGTTTCCATTATCAGTCTTTGATTTCTTCAATGGACCGGGATGATATCTTCGATTAGGCGATGGTCTATAAAGAGGCTCACCAAAATGACCTCTTGGAAAAGATCTGCCTTCTGAAAAAAAATAACAAAAATTATTACGTTTCTTTGATTTAAAGTTATTTTTCCTTGAATCCGTAAATAGAGAAAAAAAACCACTACCGCTACGAGTAAGAATGGAGAGCAGCACAGTCATTTAGCCTTTTAAGAAAATTCAAATGCTTTGTGTCAAAAATAATGTATAATATAAGGAAATATTTAATATTATACGAGAAATATATTACTATTAATTGTAGGAACCGACCGAATATTCGGTTTCGGTTATGGTTTGCCTAGTTTCGGTTTCGGCCAAAAGTAGCCGAAACTTTCGGCCGGCCGAAACCTGAGTCTGAAAAGATGGGATGAGATCGCATGCAAAAAAGGTCAAATGATTTTCACGGAAGGGAAAAAAATTTCAAAAAAAAAAGGTAAAATAAAAAAAATTTTATAGGAAATACAAGTTTCGTTTCCGGTTTCGGCCGAAACTAAGGTTGAGGCCGAATATTCGGTTTCGGTTTCGGTTGAAAATCTTGTTTCGGTCGGACCCTAATTAATTGAACAAAATAGAATAAATAAATTTAAAATAATATATATTTTTTTTTCATATATTATAAATTTTTTAATGGAATCTTTCATGGTTCAAACCTAGAAAATTTTCAATGAAGATTTTCATTTTCTTTTATAAAAACAATGAAATAATCACAAGTAGAAAACGCATGGGTGGGACTTAATATTGACCCTCACTGTACAATGTTTTACAAAATATACAATACATTATAAAAAATATACATATAAATAAGACATTATATAAAATAATAATTTATACAAATAATATTACAGTTTATAAAAACACTTATATCAAAACTATTAGTATAAAAACAAGGTACTAATAATACAATAATATTTAATACACTGTAGGTCTATTTAATGAATACATAACAACACATTTAATCTTATATGTATATAAGGAAATATTTAATATTATTGTAAATTTATTTATTCTATTAATAGTAATATATATCTCGTATAATATTAAATATTTGTTTATATTATATTTTTGACAGAAAGCATTTGAATTTTCTTTAAATATATGAAACCAGGGCCTGATCTAGGGGGGGGGGGGGCAGTGGGTGCGTGTGCCCCGGCAGATATCAGGGGGGCGGCAATTAAAGAAAGATTTACTAAAAAAAAGATAAAATGATTTGAATTTTGTATAGAAAATTTTAAGGAGAGGGCGGCAAATTAAATTTTGCCCCCCCCCCCTAATTAAAAGCCAATAATTAAAAAAAAAAATTTTTATTTATTTATTAATATTAAAAAAAATTCTTAGAAATCCAAAAAAAAGCCTTCGGGGCTTGGTGTAGGGGTTAGCTTGCTAATCTCGTATACAAAAAGTCGTGGGTTCGGGCCCGTACTTTCAATAATATCTACTATAAGCGAGCAAAACTTCAATTTAGTTGGGAAGTTTGTTAAATAGTTAGGATAAATATTTCCCATAGGAAAAATCGTAACTTCAACAATTAACAACTCAACCCACCCCAGGCAGTCCGATGATTTTATTTAAGGCATTTGAAAACCAAATGACTTGAATAAGAATGCCTGGACACCATATATGTATATTAATCAATAACGGATATCGTAAAAAGTCTTATATGGCCTAAGTTGCCGAAAAGACTGTGTGAATGTGTGTGTGAGTGTTAAAAAAAAAAAAAATAAACAAAATGATCTGTGCTAAATTTTCAAATTAAAATAATTTTTTTAACAAACAAAACAACTTTAGATACAAATATTATTTGTCATTTTACTCGGGAGAAATTCCAATTTCTGAATATACAGTATAAAAAAATCTGGTGTTACAGGTCGCACATCACACAACTTTCTCTTACCTTCGGTAATGGAAATTTGTGTTCTGTACTTGTCACACCAGATTTTTTGAGTCGACATATATTTAGTTTCCGCTGATATATTAAAATTCAAGATGTAAAATTAATAAGTATGGGAAAATTATATTTTGTTACCATGGCAACCATTTCTCAGATCTCTCCCATGAAGTACAAGAGTAAAGTGGTCTTCAAACAATTTTGAGAGCTAAATGAGAATATAGGCCTACATTTTATAGACCATCTAAAAAATAATTGATTTTTGAATTAAAAAAAAATCTCTGGAGCAAATTTTGAGAAAATCAAAAAAAAAAAAAAAAATTGAAAAAGTACATCAGACAAGTATTAGTACTCTTTTGCCGATTTTGACAAAAAGCTTATTCTCACGCTCCCGGGGGGTGTTTAACTTATATATAAAATTTCAGCCTCACAGCTCAATTCCTTCATGCTTAAAATTGAACACACACTGACAGACCATGCTGCGAAAACCACTTTTTTGAATTCAGGGGACCTCAAAACGTGAAGATCCATCAAAATCTCGACATCGAATTTTTGACATGAATCCAATACTTTCTCTTTCTATATATTAACATATATACAGGTAAGAGAAAGTAAAATCACCTGCTGCTTCGGTCTTAAAACTATCGATGAATAATTAATATAAATAAAGCTTCTTTTCCCGGGAAGGTTCCGGTTCGTTTTATTTTAAATGACTTTCTCGGCATTCATCCATATTTATTTCAATTGATTGAAAAGTTGTTAATTACATACCATAAACAGGAGTTGCATAAATAACCGCCACGGATGGCGACGATGTAGTGTCATTAGAGAGGGTGTGATTCCTGCAAAGTGCCACATATATACTGTAGAGACTATAGAAGAAATATTAATTAGAAAGGTGTCCTTACCGATTAGTGGACACAGATGAATAGCCTCCAGCTTCCAGGGGGATGAATTGGCACTGAATGGCCGGGAGTAGAAGAAGTGTCCATATCCTAACAGAGGTCATCTCAAGTCGGTATCAGAGATAAGACTGGAGAGGAGAGGAGAGAAGAGATCTTCTACCGGGGCTCGGAGGGGATCCCCTCTGGCCTTATTTACCTGTTAAAAAGAACACACACACTCTCCTCCCCCTCCTCCCACGACTCCCTCGCTAACAGTTTTTATATCCTAGATAACAACTAATTAGCTCTTTTGGAAGGAATTAATCGATGAAAATGACCGAGTGAATGGGCGAAAACGAAATCAATCACCCTCCCGTCTTTCCATCTTGTGTCGTATATAGAATAGTGGATGGGGATAGTGATAGGACCATTTTACAGATTGATTTGGACCAAATTGTAGAGTGGTGTAGTTCTAATTCGATTAAATTTTATAAATATTTGGGAATTATCATTCAGGCGAATTTAAAGTGGGATACCCATTTTATAGTGAATGAGGCCTATAGGAAGTTAGGGATGTTTGGGAGAGTTTTGAGGGGTATGTCTAGGGAAGTCAAGTCCATGGGAGGCCTAATTTAGAGTGGGACAAACATTCCCAGCAGTTAGAGGGGAAGATAGAAATGGTTCAGAGGAGGGCGGCGAGATTTGTTTTTGGAAAATTTGATAGATTTAGTAGTCCTAGTTTGATGATTAGAGAGTTAGGGTGGGCTAGTTTATTAGAAAGGAGGGAGTGGGCAATGTTTAAAGCGCATCACGGAATTAGGAGTTGGGAGGAGATAACAAGTAGATTTCGCGAACCAAATTATTATAGTAGGGTTGATCATAGGAGGAAAATTCAGAAGCCAAGATTCTTGAAGAATGTAGGTTTGCATTCGTTTGTAGGATCAATTGATTTGTGGAACGGTTTGTCTGTCAATACTTGGGATTATAGTCCTCTGCCCCTCTCTATAATAAATTTTGTCAAGTCCTAATGTGCTAGTTGTGTGAAATTTTTTATTTAGTTCTTGATCGCAGAGAATAGTTGAGTTAGAGAGGTCATACCATCCTTGTTAAGGTTTTGGCCACCTTAACAGCTTAAGGCGAATGTCGGGATGGCTAATGCGGCGTTTACTCCTGGTCTCGTGGCTTGCGCGAATTTTTTGATAATTGTTTTTTTTTTTTATTTCTTTCGATGGAAATGGATGAACATGTTGATTGTTAATGAGCATACATTTCTATTTTTTTTTCCTTTTGTTTTGTTTTGTTGTATTTAAATTTGTATTGTGTTTGTTGGACGTAGCCACCGAGGACTGGCCCCTCTAAGCGGGTCATAATAAATTTATTTATTTATTTCGTGAAATCATCAATGAATTTTTAAGTCTAAGTTGGTAATATCTTATTTTGATGGATATACACGTTTTGAAATCCCCTCAGTTCAAAAAAGCGTTTTTTGCAAATTGCTCTCTGTGGGTGTTTAACAACTATTTGTTTAAACCACCCTAAACTCTTGTTTGAACAATTTTGCAATGAATGGACAGAGTAGAGAGATGCTGAGCCCCTGGATGTTAGACAACCATTGATGCCACCGAGAGTGCAAGGCAAGAGAAAGCGACGGGGCAGCTGCTTGCTCGCCGGCTTCTCTACGCTATTTCATGTTTCTTAAAACAAATCGGATTAGCATAATATTTTTAAAATTTTCATTTTTATGCCACAATATTTAATTCAATACGAAAAATTAAACAAAGATTTTTTATACACCTGTGGTTTTAAACATCTTTAGTGTAGGAGCGGCGATTAAACATACTTTAAAAAAAAAAACTAGACTTTTATAAGGAATTTTTCAATGAGGTTTTTTTTTTATTGAATTACTGTATATTCATAAGGGATTATTGGAACAGAAAGTTATAATGACTTATTGAAAAATTAAGGAAATTAATTTTTTTGTTATCAAACAAATACAAATGCATGCCCTCGGGGTTGGCGTAGAGGTTAGCGTGCTAACCTCGTATACCAAACGTCGCGGGTTCGGACCCCAGGCAGTCCGATGATTTTATTTAAGCCAATTGGATACCAAATGGCTTAAATAAGAATGCCTGGACCCCAAATAAATATATATTATATAAATACGAGTATCGTTTAGTCTTAAATGGCCTAAGTTGCCGAAAAGACTGTGTGTATATGTGTGTGAATGAGAAAAAAGTTCGAGTGTTTTTGTAAAAAAAAAAAAAAACCAAATGCATTAAATATTATTAGCTATCATGATGACATCTCTTGGCAAATTTTCGTAATAGGTGTTTTTTTTTTTGGCTTACTTTTGAAGACACCCAGCGCTCTCTTCTCGGGAAAAACATGAGTAACATCTACCTCCTGAACCCCCTTAAAGGACGAAGAGCATTTAACGGGTCTCTAAATACCAAAAAATAAAGTTGCTGGAACAATCTCTTTTGTTCGTCGTTCAAGTGACACCTCCTTTATTTTCTCTTTAGTTTTTGTTCAATGGATTATTTCCTCCAATGATTTTGATTAAAATTCAAAAATCAATTATTTTTAGATGCTCTTTAAAATGTATATTCTCATTTCGCTCTCAAAATTGTTTGAAGACCACTTTACTCTTGTACTTCATAGGAAAGATAGGAGAATAAGGGTAACAAAATATAAATATGACATCTTGAATTTTAATACATATCGGCGGAAACTAAATATATGTCGTCACAGAAAATCTGGTGTGACAAGCACAGAACACTACATTCTCTTTCCATGGGCAAGAGACAGTTGTGTGCTGTGCGAACATTCACACCAGATTTTTTCCTGTCTTTTTTTTTGAAGCTATCGGCACTTTAGTCGTTAATCACGACTAGGGGTTGGGTTATTAATAAAACAACGATCATTTTTGTCTTATACCTTAAACAATTTTATTATTTTGTACTTATTTCTTTTTTCTTTTTAATTAAAAAAACAACAACAGCAACATTCAACAATCATTTATTTTTTTTTTACAATACATCTTCAATTTTATACAAATCATGTGACAACCGACTAATCCATAGATTAGGTAACCATGAGTTGGTTTTGTTTTTTTTTTTGGAAGACAAAAAAATCGAGTAAACAAGCGGCTTAGCGAAAAATCATTGGATGGGTGTGTGTGAATTGAAGGGATGCCGAGGTCCTCAATTGAGTAAAACGTTTCGGCTAATTTTAGTGCACCATCTTCAATTGTATAAAAAATATTTACCTACATTTAATTTAGTTAATCGATATATCAATTCTAAAAAAAATTTTATTTATTTTGATGTATCGATTAACTAAATTAAATGTAGGTAAATATTTTTTATACAATTGGAACACCGCTTGTCTACAATCACAAATCTTTATTTAAATAGGTTGTCTTTTTTATCAGCCCGGTGAAAGATTCCACAAAATAACATTTCTGTAAATTAATAAATAAGAAATTGCATATATAATATTCAAGATATTATATACATCGCGAATGAAAGCCGCGAGAGGGAATTAATTCCAATATTTATTAATTCATATACCCCCCCTATCCGAAAAAGCAGGGTCGGATCTAGGGGGGCGGGGGGGGGCAGTGGGTGCGTGTGCCCCGGGCGGCAGATATCAGGGGGCGGCAATTAAAGAAAGATTTATTAAAAAAAAGGTAAAATGATATGAATTTTGTATAGAAAATTTTAAGGAGGGGGCGGCAAATTAAATTTTGCCCCCCCCCCCCTAAAAAATCTCCTAGTTCCGGCCCTGCGAAAAAGCGAGGGTGTGCCGCGAGTGAGTTGACCCTTTCTTTTCTCGTGGTATATGAATCAATAAATATTGGAATTTTATATAAATTCCTGTAAATTAATTTGTGTTCTCGGCCTCTCAACAGCTGATTTCCATTACATCAATAAAAAAAAAATTACTTAACCTACCCTGTGTTTTGATATATAAAATTTTGATCAATTTACTGGTGGGAAAAAGGAATATTTCTAATTTTCTTAGAGCCGAGCAGTGGCATAGAATTCAACTTAGTTTATGAACATAAACAGAGTGAGTTTCAGAGCAGAGATATTTATTTATACTATTTGGGATCTTAATAATTTGAATCAGCTGAACCCACTCACTTTGGCTTTTAAAGGTTATCAATAAAGACCAGACAAAAAAGCATATAAATATGGAAAAAAGTGCTTTAAAAAGCATAAAAATCTTGAATACAAAGTTGTTAAATAAGCATAAAATAAAGCATTTCATAAGCAACTTCTACCCATACCAATGGCGGATACAAAGGGGGGGGGGGGTAAAGGAGGTAATTAATTTCAATATAAAATTTTAAAAATTAGGCTAACACTTAACAATTTTATTTGTATAAATATTCTGGTAAAGAAGTACTGAATGCAACTATGAATTACCGAAAGTGCGCGGCTAGTCCCACCAGATTGCGAGGATCCCCCGCAGGGGAGCCCGAGTTAGAGTAGGGGAGGCGCGATTTGCGCAGTTGCCCAAGGATTTGTTTTACATGAACGTTTTTGCTGAATAATGTTTTGAATATATAAATATTCGTAAAATAAGTTCAAATAAGCATAAAGGGGAAAAAAGCATGAAAATTCAAAAAAGCATGCAATCTCAATACACTTAGTTTTGCGTAATTCGTGTAGAAATTAAATATCTAATAGGTTGCTTATAAAATTCAGCAATAAGCATTTTGCTTAAAATCCGGTCTCTAGTTATCAATATTGAGATTTGTCTCGGGCAAAGAGACGATCAAAAAATAAGAAAATTACGGCGGAAGGCCTAGGTAATGAAAATTGATTAAAAAAAAGGCACAGTATAGGCCTATTTCATTCAAACTCAGAGCGAAGTTTCGATCATTTTCATGTCGCTGTGGGTTTGAATAAAAAAAGTAAGTAGACATCGTCACTCAACTTTTGCAAATACTACGCCACTGCTGATTTTTGTTTTTTGTTAATATCTTTGGTTTCGGACAAATGAAATAATTCCCGTCTCAATAAATAGAAGTAATTTGCTTTCACTAATGGCTCGATTAGCGAGAGAGCACTAAACGCTAAACGCACGCACTAACGGAACGGCGGACCCTGTTTGATTTGATTTGATTTGGCCTAGTTGACGCGCTTCACATTTAGAGCAGTCAGGCAGCCAGCCAGCCAGACACCTGCTAATTCATTACTGTTAAGTTTCTTGTTTATTTACATTAAATTAGGTTCTAACAAGTATTGTCTTCAACATGTCTCTTCCTGTTTTGTTGTCGTAGTGTCCACTCCACTTTTCACTTTATCATTCATCTTGTCCTTCTCCATTTTGATGCCCTCCACGTTCTCTTCAACGAATCCTTTGTTCTCGTAGCTCTTGCTGTTCTCCAGTTGGATTTTCTCGGCTTTTTCTAAGTCTGCCTTTTTACATTCATCTTTCTCTTGGGCCTCCCTGAGCGCAGCGCGTTTCATTAAAAAGAGACGATTGAAGCCCCCGTAGAGGATGCCCGTGATGAGCGAGAGCATCGCAAACACCTGGTATGTCGGCCGCGTTCCAATATATTTCATTAAATAGCCTCCAGTCAAACTCCCAAAGCCTTTGCCTGGAATTCAAAAACAAAATTTCATTAATCAATTTAATATTCACTTTTAGAGCGATGTAAATAATGACATCAAGTCGATGGAATTAAATAGAGCAACGTTTCGGTTCTTAATAGAATCCATCCTCGGGCTTTAATTAAGTTCAATCAATAATTTAATAAAATTATTATTATTTATTTAATTATATTTGAGTTTCGGGGCTTCGGGAGGCAAATTGTTCGCATGTTTTTGCCGATAAGATGGCGTTAGGGCTCTTAAAAAGCCCAATTATTAAGAAAATTTGCCACCAGATGGCAGGATGGTAGGACTATATTTAATCTCATGTATTTGTTTGACTTTTCGTTCATCTTTTAATATTTTATAGTTTATAAATATTATTATATATCATTTATAACATCATAAAAATATAGGCATCGTAAGGAAGGTAAATGCTCAGCCAGGGGAATAAAAAATTATTTAAATTCTTTTGGTTGACGTTTCGGATGCCAATCGTGTCCTTCTTCGGGACCAAAGGTTGTTACAAAATACACGTAAATGTTACTATCCAATATATAAAACAAGTGGTAAAGCCCGTCTTCGGCTGCTCCCCTGGACCCCTTTGCTCGCCTTCGCTTTACATTATACTATGATGATATTTGAATATGCCTTTTTGACTGTTTTCTAGATACTTGCTGATCAATTAACCAGAAATTTATTATTAAACATGTTCAAGAGATGATATTTGTGAGATTCACTTACCGACTGATAAAAGTTGCCTTTTTCGGACGCGATTGGCGTCAAAAGAATTTAAATAATTTTTTATTCTCCTGGCTGCGCATTTATCTTCCTTACGATTCATATGTACCAGCCATTTTACACTTTTATTAAATATAGGCTTATAAGTGATCTGATAATGCCGGCTGTTAGACTAGCCTGCCATCTATTACAAGAATGCTCAACTATTTGACAGTTAATTTTTAAATAAATACGAAATTTATTTTTGACTTTGTCAAGGATGCTTTTTGTTAGCCGATTAACTTACCGACTCCATAATAAAGGCCACCGATAAGCCCTTGAATAGAAGAGTCCGTGTTCGTCGTGGACAGTTTGGCGGCATAAGTGACAGCAGCCGTAAAAGACAAAGAGGACGTGACAGACTCCATCGCCTCGAAGAAGAGACAATGCCATGGATTGTAGATCATCGAATAGCCTATCAATTACAAACAAACAAACAAAGGCAAATGACAAACGACAAATGAAAGCCCCTTCAATGGTGGGTGGATTCGGCTTCTCACCGATCAATCGGATGGCATAAAAGATGAAGCCGATGAAGAGGACGTTGGCGTGTCCAATTCGGTTGACGATTGGCCCAGAGAGGATGAGTAGAGGGATTCCGGCGATTCCACCAACTGTTATGGTGATCCCCATCAGGGACCGAGAAGCGCCCATGTCTTGGAGCAGCCAAAAGAGGAAACTCTCAATAAAACCCCAAGCAGATCCTGAAAAACGATCCAGTAAAGTGAATACGTTCGTCATAGAGGTCATATTTGGGACTCACCTAAAATAAAACAAACAATGAAAAGGGCGACGAGTTCGAAATTCCGGATGACACTGATCACATCGTGGATGACATCTTTGGCTGGTGCTTTGAATTCTAAATTAATGGTTAGCATAATCAAACCGGAAGCCAGTTTCAGGGCAGCGTAAAGGTAAAAGGCTGGTCTGAAAAGAATCAGAAAAAAAAAAATTTAATTTTATAAATATTGTGGGCCATATCATTCACTTTCTATTATTAACTAGCCGCGCCGCCCGCCTTCTCACCTCAGTCCCTCTTTTTTTGTCGAGATTTTGATGGATATACACGTTTTGAGATCCCCTGAATCCAAAAAAGTGCTCTTCGCGACATGATCTGTGTGTCTGTCTGTGTTCAATTTAAAGCATGAAGGAATTGAGCTTGGAGGTTGAAATTTTATATTTAAATTCAATACCCACCTGAGGCGTGAAAATAAGCTTTTAATCAAAATCGGCCAAAGAGTACTACTACTTTACTGATGTACTTTTTCAGTTTTTTTTTATTTTTTTTAAATTCGCTCCAACGATTTTGATTAAAATCAAAAATCAATTATTTTTTAGATGCTCTTTAAAATGTCTATTCTCATTTTGCCATTGAAATCTTCACTCTACTCTTGTACTCCATAGGAGAGATAGGAGAAATGGTTGCCATGGTAACAAAATATAAATATTTATCCCCGGGGGCCGGGGCGGGGGGGAGAGAGGTTTCTTCTTCCCACGGCGGCGCGCGGTTCCCTCCCCTCCCCAAGAAAAAAAAATTTTTTTTAATTTTTTTTAATTTAATTTTTTTTAAATAAAGAGGGAGAGGATATAAATGGCTTTAAAAACAAAAAAAAACTTAAAAAAAAAAAAAAAAAAAATATTTATCCATATTTATAAATTTTACATCTTGAATTCAAATGTACCGTACTAAATATCACGACACGAAAAAAAATCTGGTGTGACACTGGTCTCTTCCCGTCAGTAAACGAAAGTTGTGTGCTGTGCGACCATCACACCAGATTTTTTCACTTACGTTTCTTGATATTTACCTAAAATCGGTGTAGCCTTTCCCCTTGCTGGCATAGTCTATCAACACTCCTGATAGAGGCGAACTGATCATTCCCCCGATAGTCGCGTATATCCTCTGCAGACCATAATCGCCACTGTGCTCTCTCAGGATGGCGATCACAGCGCCTAAATCGAAATGCATTCGATTATTAATTAATTCATTGAAGAAAAGGAATTTCTTTTACCTTCGAACATGGCAAAAGCAGTGCCTCCGATGATCCCGATGAAGACCCGTATCATGAGGTAGAGCCAAAAGGTCAGCGAGACATCTCTCTCGATTTCAATATTGGAATTGGAGCATAAGGACTTCCTGTTGGCCGTGGCGAGGCAAAGCGGCTGGCAGCCCTCGAAGGAGACGCCACCAGCGACGACGGTGGCGACGTCGCCAGCCAACGGGAGGTCTTCGAAGGCGAGGCCCAACTACGAGCACCATTGTAATGGGAGAAGCGTTCCCTATGAAAAGAACAAAGAAAGCAAATGCCCACCTGCGTGCAGGACGAGTTCCTTGGCAACTCGGCCGCGTACTTAAGCCAAGGCTCGTCGTTGAGGTCGGCCTTCCGGGACCAGTGCAAGGGAACATGTCTGCCTTCTGGCGCCACACTTGCTGGTCCGGGGAAGTAGATTCTCTCAGGGCCTAGACGACGGACAAGAACTGCCAGCTCTTCCTCGGCGGGCATCAAACGTTGCTCTTCGTGGTCCAATCGAACTGCTTCATGCAGTTCCCGTGGCATCCGAAAAGACAATCTGAAATCACGCAAAAAATGTTAGCAAATTGTGAAGTTTTGGAAAAAAAAAACGTACATATTTCGGCTACTACCGTTTCAAATTAGCATTTTTTTATGTTAAAGTAATGAAAAGGAATAATCATTTTTATAGCTGTTATGTTACATTATATGTTCATAAGAGGGTAGAAAAATGAGAGACGCAGCTAAAGTTTTTCCTTTATTTAGCGTGATTGAACCATCTTCAAAATATATACACAGTATATATTTATTGTATAAAGGTTTCATAATGACTTTTCGTCAGCTCTAAAGATGGTTCAAACACGGAACCGAAACGTCAACTGTGTGAATTAAATAAAGAAAAAACTCTAAGTGCATCTCCCATTTTTCTAATTTATGCATTTTCGGAAATAATGCAAAGAGACTACTAAAGAATTTTTTTTTTTTTTTTTTTTTTTTTTATTAAATTTTTAACAGCTTTAAGTCATTTAATAAGAAAATAAAAAAATATTTCGAATTACAGATTAGATAAATGCAGGTTCAGTCCGTTCAGGCCTAAATTAATCAATAAATATGAGGAATCCCCGAAGGTAGTAATTTCCTTGATAGAGTTGCATCAATTACCTTACGTAATTTAAAGTCGTGTTCTGTGCTTGTCACACACCAGATTTTTTCTAGGTTCTTACATTGTTGAGATCGCTTCCAACAACTGAGCGAGAGCCAAAAGACTTTTTTTGATCAGCTGCTATTCTATTAATTAAATTTTTTATTTATTTTTTTTTTTATTTTAGAGAAAATTCAAAGTTCCCCGAGCCTTGTTCTTGTTCGCCTACAGCAGATAATTTTTTTTAAGAAATCAGAATAAATAATTCGTTCAACTCTATCAAAGAAATTCCTCTTTTTTTATTGACTTTATTTTTGCTAATACTTACGTGTGATTGAAATCAGTGTGGACAATAGTGTAAGATGTGGGCTGATGGTGTGCTTCGAATTCCGAAGAGGCCAGACAGACGTAGCCACAAGTGGCCAATTGATGCTCCACCTGGAGGCTGGTGTTGGAGATATGGTGACACGTCTGGCTGATGGGAATCGTGAGATTGGCTCCATGGCCAAGGCAATGCACCCCGATCACTGTCTGCGCTGGGTATGCAATGTGCACTCTCCCCACTGGCACTAATAATAATAAGAGTGCGGCACCTCCGCCCAACGCCGAGAAGACGGACAGGAGCACCTACAAAAATATAGAATAAAACACTTTGTTAGGCATCGCTTTTGAACAAAATCGGCCAAAGAGTAGGGGAGACCGGGGCAGGTTGGCCCACTAATTTTTATTTCTTTTATAAAATTTTTTATTTAATCATATTCGTTTATGTTTTCATTTTAAAATGTTGGTGCAACCTTAAGCTACCAAATGGTCATCGTAAAAGTCTCCTAAATTGATGTTAAAATTAAAAAAAATAATTATTTCTAAAATATTTCGAGTGGGCCAACCTGCCCCGTGGTCGGGGCAGGTTGGCCCGGACCACGGGGCAGGTTGGCCCGGAAGGCATTTGCTATTTTTATATGAATAAAAATGCAAGAAAATAATTTAAAACAACCTAATTTTAACACACAAAGTTTATTTTAAATTATAATTGGTTATTGCAACAGTTTCAGTAATAAGTGAGTACTAAATCAAAAAAAGTATATCGTGACTTCAAGAACTTTTCGTTTTTCAGTTTTTCTTTTGTATTTACGAATCACTGTTATAATCGTGGTCCAGAGGTTGGGGATGAGAGTCAGAATGCTATGAAGAGCATTGCAGACACCTTCCTTGGGCTTGGCAAGTTGGCAAAAATAGTATCCCAACAAGGGTCCCAACTTTTCTCTCCCAACGCTCAATTTGTGCTCTTTTGAAAAATCTCTTAGCCCTCGGGGGCTTCGTGTAGAGGTTATCGTGCTAACCTCGTATACCAAAAGTCGCGGGTTCGGGCCCCAGGCAGTCCGATGATTTTATTTAAGCCATTTGGATACCAAATGGCTTAAATAAGAATGCCTGGACCCCCAAAATATATAATTATTAATACAACGGTTATCGTAAAAGTCTTATATGGCCTGAGTTACCGAAAAGACTGTGTGAATGTGAGTGTGAATGGGGAAAGTGTGAATGTTTAAAAAAAAAAAAGCGGAAACACTTCATATCTTCCCGAACCACAGATATTCAAAGAACTAGAACGTTTTAGAAAACAATAAGAACATATTCATATATCTGATAACAATTCCCAAGCAGCATTTAAAGTTTAAATGACTACACTGTTACCTTGAAGTTAACTTCAAAGTAATTTTTACCAGAGAGCGCAACGTATTTATATCGGTATGATTACCGGATAATTCCCAAAGTGGGGAATAGGATTGTGGTCTTTTTACCACACAAAAACTTTAGCTGGAACGGTAATAATCACGTTACAGATTCGTAATAGGTACATAATGGTTACGTGAAGGTTTGGTAATTTTTCCCAATTATTCGTTAGTTGAACCTCGGCTTTCCATTCGTTTATATTCGGAAATTATTTTAAAGAAATGGCATCATGCAAGTTTATCAAGAAATATGTCTATTTTAATGGTAAAAGAAGATGGCCGAAAAATGTTAAATTTTATTCACAGGCGAAAGAGGACATGGATTGGAAGAAAATACAAACGCTCGAAATTTTTTTGATAAATATAATGATTATACTTCGAATAAAATTGTGCGCCCTAACAAATATGTAGTTTTACGAATATTTTTTTATAAATGTCAAAATAAATAAAACCAACATTTTCAAAAAAACGGCTAATAATCATGTTTAATTATTTTGGTAGGTACAAATTTTCATAAGTTTGTAAGTAATGGTCTTTATTTATCCAAAATTATTGTTTATTTCATTAATTGGCAGGTTATTATTATTTAACCATTATACAATACGACATCTTTATTTAAATATTACTTTAAAGTATTATTTTTCACTTTTAAGTCATTTTGACTATTTTTATAGTAAGAATTCCTTAAAAATAATACTGAAGAGACATTTTTACTCTACAGTGACAAATATTACTATGAAAAAATGACTTAAAAGTCAGCGTAACGATTCAAAAACGTCTCTTTTACACTTTATAGTTGCTTTATTCACCTATAAGTCGAAAAATTCTCTCAAGAAAAGGTATATTTTGAAATATTTTCGAAATGGCAGACACAGAACTTTAATCACTAAAAAAAAAAAATTTCAGGGGTTAGGATTTAATTTATATATATAAATAACGAAGTATAAAATTATTTATTTATAAATTCAGATAAAAGCCAGGGGAATTTACCTCTAATTTATCAGATTACATTCACAAAGATTGCTTAGGTTCGTACCCCTGATGGGATGGCGAAGCCGCGCCATAATCAAATTATATATATATATATATATATATATATTAATATATATGGACCCTGTTATGCAATGGTGTGTCAAAGACCAAACATCGAGTTTTGAGAAAATCAACATTAAAGTTTTTTGTTTTCATTGGATTATATATAATTTTTGTTGTCAATTGTACTAGTAACATTAAATATAAATTTTTTTAGGACATATTTCATAAAAAATACTATTAATTATAGCATTTGAAACAATATTCCGTGCTTAACTCAATTTTGAATTTTTTGGTCTTTGACACACCATTGCATAACAGGGTCCATATATTAATTATTTAATAAATATTATATTATTTATATATTTTAATAAATAAATTGTATTTAATAAATATTGGCTAAAAGAGAAGGATTTTTTAAATTTAACTCCCGTCGCCCCAATGCCAGAGTTGGCAAGTTTTATCCCGCCTAGGATAATACACGGTTTTATACATGTATAAAACTATTGCGGATAAAACTAGGCCGATGTATAAAAGGTATAAAACTGTAAAAAACCAACCCTCTCCCCCTGAAAAAACAGCTTAAAAACTTTTCATATTTTATAATGTTCTAAAGCATTGACGATGTTGTTTGCTTTTTATTTAGTGAATAATATAATCAAAATGTTAATAATTGAAAAATGAAATTTTATTTGAACTTCCTTTCTCGTCGGGTTTGCGCATGCGCATCCAAGTTTTATACATTTTATACGTTTAATACATTTTATACGTTTTATACAAGTTTTATCCGCAATTTTTGTATAAAACTGCAAAATCGTGTATAAAACCCAACTCTGCCCAATGCACACCCTTTGGCAATTAAAATGGACACAAAGTCAAATAATAGACCTAAAATAATTTAGAAATTATTTTTTTCCTAAAAATAATGTTTCTTGGTTAGTTAAAGCTCATTTTTTCAAATTTTTTCTAATAAAAATTTTTTGTTAACTCTTCTATTTCATTCCGATCACTTGCAAGAAATCTTACCAAATTTCTTTAAAATAGTCTATAAAATGTCGAGGAATAACAAAAAAAATTTTTTTTCTGATAAGAAAGTGTTGTCTATCATTTTTCTTAACTAAATATCTTAAACAAAAGGTCCCTTTAGACTAATATAACCATTTCGTAAAAATTACTTTCTGGTAAAATTCTGTCGTAAATATTACCTTTTAGTTATTTTTATAAGTTATTTTAGGTGAGACTTACTTATAGGTTATATTAAAGGTTTTTTTTATGGGAAAATAACTTAAGAAATTACGTCGTAATTTTATCACTTTTACCGTAACAAAGTGGTAGCTGCTACTTGATTTTATTACTTGAAAGTAATTTTTATTTTAAAGTAATATTTGCCACGGTAGCGCTACTAACATTTTTACTTTTGAGTAAAAAAAACTTATAAGTAAATTCTTTGAGTAAATTTCACCAAATATTTACCTATGAATATTACCATTAGGTAGACAACTTTGAAGTTTAATTTGGTAGTAAAAATAACGTTATTTTTAATTAAATGCTTTTATTTAACTTACTCTTTCAAGGTCACCAACTTTATGGCTTTGTTAAGGATACTTCCCGATGAGCTAGAGGTGTGAAATTTGATATTTAAAAGTCATTTTTGATGACGCAAATTGTGAGTTTGGTTTTACCAAAATGGACCAAACTAATGTGGTACTTTATTTGAAACCCTTCTTGAATTAATGTAATTTCAAAAGACTTCCCGATGGGCTAGAGGTGTGAAATGTAATACTTAAGAGTCATTTTTGATGACGCCACTATATGGTGGTTTTGATCAAAATAGACCAAACTAATGTGGTACTTTATTTGAAACCCTTCGCGAATTAATGTAATTTCAAAAGACTTCCCGATGGGCTAGAGGTGTGAAATGTAATACTTAAGAGTCATTTTTGATGACGCCACTATATGGTGGTTTTGATCAAAATAGACCAAACTAATGTGGTACTTTATTTGAAACCCTTCGCGAATTAATGTAATTTCAAAAGACTTCCCGATGGGCTAGAGGTGTGAAATGTAATACTTAAGAGTCATTTTTGATGACGCCACTATATGGTGGATTTGATCAAAATAGACCAAACTAATGTGGTACTTTATTTGAAACCCTTCGCGAATTAATGTAATTTCAAAAGACTTCCCGATGGGCTAGAGGTGTGAAATGTAATACTTAAGAGTCATTTTTGATGACGCCACTATATGGTGGTTTTGATCAAAATAGACCAAACTAATGTGGTACTTTATTTGAAGCCTCACGCAAATAAGGCCCTATTAACTATAGTTTTGAATTTTGATATTTACGAGTCATTTTTTATGATAATGAATAATTTTTCAATTGAACCAAATCAATACAGGCCAAACTAATGTGGTACTTTATCATATTGATGATTTTTGATAAGACTAAAAGACTAAAAAGCTTAAAATAAAAATAAAATAAAAAAAAAGATTTTTAAAAAAATGCTTTTATTTAAATTGAACTAAAAAGAGATAAATAAGAAAGAAATAATTTAATTGTTCTTGTTAAAATTTTTTAATATTTATGACTTAAAATAAAAGCGTGGGGCGCGAGCCTCGGAATCACTTCGAAGCGCCCCACGCTTTTATTTTAAGTCATAAATATTAAAAAATTTTAACAAGAACAATTAAATTATTTCTTTCTTATTTATCTCTTTTTAGTTCAATTTAAATAAAAGCATTTTTTAAAAATCTTTTTTTTATTTTATTTTCCTGTGCTATTTACTTTAAAGGGAATTATTACTAAAAAGTTCCATAAATAAGTTTAATTAACTACATTTTTCCTCTCCAAAAGTAAAAAAAACTTTATGCTAGTAATTCTTACGGAAAATGCTGCTTGGGTTTCCCAAAAACAAACACACGTGCTCATTTATGAATCAAAATTTCCTCCAATAAACTCTCAATGAAGGCCAGTATAACATCGATATTTATAATAATTTTTATTTTGTTACTTTTACATCATTCATTGCCACTAAAATTGAAAAGATAAAACACGGTTTAACGATTTCATACATACAATGGCAAAAAATCGAGTGGGCCAACCTGCCCCGTCATTTTTGGGCCAACCTGCCCCATCGTCATATTTGAAACAATTTTTATCCCGCACAAATCCCGTTGATGTTTTTTAATTAATATGCCATAGAGAAATAATCCTTATACTCTAACCTTTAAACATAGTGCTCACTTTTTATCCTCGAAGTAACCAAAAAGTAGATAACACAATTTTATTCAACTAATAAAAATTCACTCCAAGGTGCAAAAAACGAATAAATGATCCTAGCTCATGCGAATTTACTCCGATCGCTATAGTTGTTTTGGCGGAAGGTGTGTGGCAGTGCTATTAACCTTCATTCTGATCCGTATCACAATCGTCCAATTATTCTGCGAAATATCGCGACTGGGCCGACCTGCCCCGTGGGCCAACCTGCCCCGGTCTCCCCTACTAATAATTTACTGATGTACTTTTTCAGTTTTTTTCGATTTTCCCAAATTTGGTGTGACAAGCACAGAACACCACTTTCGATTACCGAAGGTAAGAGAAAGTTTAGTGCTCTGCGACCAGTCACATCAGATTTTTATAATTATTTATTCATAAATAGAAGAAATGCAGAGGCGTCTGTCTCTTCACTTGAACAAGCAATGAATGATTTTGTCGTCCAATGAACTTGCATAAGGAATTAGAATTTTTATTTTTATTTTTTATAAACCAGTTTTGTTTGTAAAAAAAAAAATCATCATCATCATCATTTTATTGAAATCAATTATTTCAGTTTAAATAGATGCAAATTTGCTTGGTAACAAGTTTTGGTCATAAAAATAAATAAGAGATTTCATAATAAAAAAAAAAAAGAAAATGCAATTGAAAGAGGAAAGGAAGATTTGTTTTAAACAGTTTAATAAATAAATAAATAACACTGGTCGACAAGGTTTTCTTCACAGGAAATCTGATTAGTGAACCTAGTGCATTTTTTCATTCTGGATTCAGATATGTAGTTAGAATTTTTCCATCAGGCACAGTTTTAGAGATATAGAGCAAAATAGATTTTAATAGAAAATGTGCTCTAAAACGGCTTTTATTTAGAATATTCAAATTATTTTTAACGCGACACCCCATAAAAATATGCAGATATTTAAAATACATATACATTTTAAGTTTCATTCCAATCGGAGGTCATTTAGACGTGCCGCAAACGGCTTAAAGTTTAGAAAAGTGGAAATTTTAAAGATTTTCTTTGCTTTGGTCACCCCTAATACAATTTTAGATATCCCTGAATGCAAAAAACATATATTTACGATATTCTATAGTTCTTTGGCTTTCTAAAAATCATTCATTCGTAAAAATCTGTTAATTATTAACGAAATTATGAACAAAAACGTCATCAAAGAAAAAACGCTGGTACACCCTCTGGTCGAAAAAATGAACAGGGTTTGCTTTTTAATTCAATTCAAGTTTATTTTTTTCGACCAGTGAGTGTACTTGTGTTTTTTCTTTGATGACGTTTTTGTTAATAATTTCGTTAATAATTAACAGATTTTTATGAATAAATGATTTTTAGAAAGCCAAAGAACTATAGAATATCGTAAATATATGTTTTTTGGTCATGCACGAAAAAAGTTAGCGGCTTGAATAACTAACTCCCGTGTCTTAAATTAAACCAGTGTAGATTCCGAACGGCTAATCAGATCAGACTAAATGTGATGTCACTTTGTGTAGAAAGAAAAATTCTAATAGAATAAATAACAGTGAGTTGGTCAACTTGTTTGCAACGAAGAGATTAATCCTCTCTATGGGCATGGGCTTAACTAGAGAATTTGGCTGGGGGGGTATGGGACCAGCTATCCACCGGAGGGGGGGCCTGGAAAGCCCAATATTTTTTCAATTTTTCTTGGGGCAGGGAGCTTTCTGGGGCCCCCCTCCCCGACACCCCCCTAGTAGGCCCATGTCTATGGGTATCTAATAAGTTAATTACTTTAAAGTTTCCTATTCGATCGGCGACCATGCCGGCTATTGGTGGCATAATGATGGTGACAATCGGCGTGATCGCTGACATTATGGCTGTCTCTTCTACGTTGATGCCCAACTCGCGCATGTGTATCGTCAAGTACGGGTAGAGTACATAGAGAGCTGGAAAAGACAAACAGAATCAATCGATTATAAAGATCACTGAAATTTATAATTTATATTAACAATTGGAAAATTGATCAAATCTGTTCAATGAATAGATTATTTCTTGAATTTTTGGTTTATTTGAGTCTACTCGTATCGACAGCCGCCTCTTTCTTGTTCCCAAATGACGTCATTGTGCAATTCAAAGTGTCGCAAAGAAGTTTCATTTGAAAAATATTATTTACAGGCAGATTTCTTTTTTCACTACCATACAATTTAGATGAATAAATAGCAAAAAGAATTTTTTACTTACTTGATGTGTGCACGAAGAATAGAATTTTGACTGAAAGAAGTTCCTTTTGTTTGAAATCATCGACGATTCGTCTATAAATCTTTTTCATAAACATCTTGATGACGGGTGGAAGGAGTTTAGAGTTTCCAAAAAAAAAATAAATAAATAAATAAAGAATTTATTTAAATCTGTTTTCGCAGCAATATTCGCATCGTGTTGTTCGTTCTGAAAAGAAAAAAAAGAGAAAAAATTAATTATTTAATCAAATAACACAGTGTAATATTATGCAGGACTCAGGAGCGACGTCTAAACGCACTTTAAAAAAAACTAGACTATTATAAGGAATTTTTCAATGCGGTTTTTTTGAAAATGAATTAAATGCATAAGAGATTATTGGG
The DNA here is from genome assembly GCA_023213315.1 of Euborellia annulipes. NCBI lineage: Eukaryota > Metazoa > Arthropoda > Insecta > Dermaptera > Anisolabididae > Euborellia > Euborellia annulipes. The sequence continues at coordinate 67,979 of JAKCPI010000495.1, read as the reverse complement.
ACATGGAGCTATAATTTTTTTAATGACTTATTAAAAAATCATCGTAATTAATTTTTTTGTTATCAAGCAAATACAAAAAAACAATCTGTCCCAATAATCTTTAATTTTTTTAAATTTAAAAATGAATTTATTGTTATTATTAATCACATATTAATTAAGAAATTTTTAAAATAAGCTTAGATGATTTATTTAAAATTCATCTGTCAAATGAGTTCAGTTCTTCAATAATGGCAGGCTAGTCTAACAGCGGATCCCCTAATAGCCTATATTTATATATTTTTATGCTTTTATAAAAGATACATAATATATAATGACATTTATAAAGTATTTATTGTTAAAAGATCAATGAAAATCAACCAAATGCATTAAATATTATTAGCTACCATTCTGACATCTCTTGGCAAATTTTTAAATTACTTGATATTTGGGCATATATTTAATGACACACAACGCCATCTTAGCGGGAAAAACATGCGTAACACTTTTGCTCCTGTTCCGCCTTAAGGATTCAAGATTATGAGGAAGGAATCGAACCCGGAGTCTAAAAAAGTGGCTCCCTCAAAAGGGACTGTCAGTGTGTATGTGAACAAAAAATCTCAGGGATGGAAAGGGATAGTAAGTTGAAATTTTATATTTAAGTAAGGTACCCTCCTGGCACGTGACACGAAGCTTTTAAACAAAATCGGCCAAAGAGTACTAGTACTTTAATGATGTACTTTTTCAGTTTTTTTCGATTTTCTCAAAATTCGCTCTAACGATTTTGATTAAAATTCAAAAATCAATTATTTTTTAGATGCTCTTTTAAATGTATATTCACTTTTTGCCCTTGAAACCGTTTGAAGCACACTTTAATCTTGTACTCCATCGGAGCCCCAAAAATAAATATTTTTCTATGTTTATAAATTTTACATCTTGAATTCTAATATATCAGCGGAAACTAGATATATATCGCCCCAACAAATCTGGTGTGACATGCACAGAACACAACTATCAATTAGCGAAGTGTGCGATCAGTCAGTCAGATTTTTTAATTTGACCTTAAAAATGATAAGCGATAAAAAAAGAATTTACTTATACTATTAAGTGAAAGTAAGTGTGAAGGGAAGGGAATAAGGAAGAGAAGGGGCTCCTCATAATGGATTAATTCAATTGAACGGTCGGTCCTTGGATGGATGGACATGGATGGCATGAATTCGCTGGGAGGGAATCATTAAAAAGACCTTCAGATGCCTTCTTCTTCTTCACTTTGCAAATCACCTTTAATTTAATAGCAAACTCCTCTTCAATTGTAAATAAATATTATTTCTTCGTAGCGAGCCTGAATTGGGAAGCGCTAGTCAAACAACATTTCATCTCTGATTAACAGGTTGCCTGCCTAGCGTTCAATCCTTACTTTATTATTATAATCATTAAGGTTGTTCGGACAGTACCTCGTAAGTCATAATAGAATCTAAATTTTTTTTCTAAATAAAATTAAAAATATGAATGCCAAAATTCCTTATTATAATTTAGTCGTGACCCATCGTAGTTTATAAGTGTATTAAGTTAATAATTTAATTACCAAAAATAATACATGAATGACTTTTGACTTGAGCAGTTTTTCACGTAATATAGAACTGGCAACATTGCATTCATCAGCTGTTTATTTTAAATCTTAAAAGCCTTCAATTTTAATTTATTTAATATATTACAATGATTAATGCAAATCAGTTTAAACACAATGAACGATTTGCTAGAAAAAATATCGTAAAATGGAAAATAAAATGTAACTGACAGCGAGAAATGAGTATTATTTTATGCGACGTTGCCACACTGGTCTGAGTCTCGTGACTTCCTTATTTTTAAATATTGGCGACTGTCATTTCCGAGAATTTTTTTGACTTTCTTGTTAAAATATCTTTAAAAGTCCCCGTCAGAAACTTTTGATTTTATTTTTAACGTATTCCTCGGAAGTGAATTGATATAATGTAAGTTTTTTGTTTTTTTACCTATTGCAGAGGTGGCTATATAATTCGATATGTGTGCGTTTCGTCGACATTCCCCATAGACTATGTTAAATTTCACTTTTTCAAAAATTAATTACTCTATAACCGTTTGGCAGATCTGCTTCAAAAATTATTTTATACGTATGTGATAGTGATTAATAACATATTCAAAAATTAGCTTTTAATTCTTCTTTATAATTGCCTTAATGTCCGAACAACCTTAAACATTTTATCTACCGGTTACAATCGCGATCAGCCACACCAGATTTTTATCAATTTTATTACAGAAATACGTGCCAAGTGTCTAATAATTCTTTTAACTAGTCCACTTTTTGCACTCGATTTCACTGCCCACCAAAATTGCCTAGTTCCCTTCCCTTGGATCTCTATCAAAGTGGGCACCCCTTTGCGTTCTAGAGGCGAGATCTCTACCCCTTTCTTACCATTCCTGACACACACAAGTGTTGACAAGATAATCAAGTTTTCATTTTAATGACTGCGTTATTTAATACAATGTATAAAAAAAAAAAGTTCAATTTTTTTGTCATTATTATTTTCTGAATCATTTAATTTCATATTAATTGAACATGAGATTACGTAAAAAACGAATGGGAAAAGAATATAAATAACGATAAGACCTTCACACAAAATATAATGGAGATTTCGATTAATTGCTCCAAGACGCATGCGCGCTCTCTCTAACCTTTCTTAAAAAGGTTTTATCCTTCATCTGAATGGAGCTTTTTTATTCAAAAGGGGAAGAATTTCCCCAGCACTATTTTGGAACATGTTTCTTGATATTTAAGACGATCTGGGGCTATATTTTATGATAACCGATTAGTGGCATAAATTATCTAGAAAGATCTGGTGTGACTGGTAGCACAGCACACGACTTTCTCTTACCATCAGTTGTGTGCTGTGTTTGTCACATCAGATTTTTTGTATTGAGATATATTTATTTTAAATTCTGTTCTAGTTAAGAAATATATTTATTTTCTGACAGTACGGTAACGATAAAATTCAAGGTGTAAAATTTATAATTAGTGCTGACGTTTCGGTCCTGTTTAGGGCCATCCTCAGAGCATTAGGGTTGTCATCATTATTATTAATGAACCCTAATGCTCTGAGGATGGCCCTAAACAGGCCCGAAACGTCAGCACTGAGGGTATACCCTAATAAAAGAAAAAATAAAATTAGCTGCTCTCTCTTTTTTATTCTCCTTCTACTAAAATTTATAAGCATAGAAAAATATTTATACCTATATTAAGGCCCCCTATGAAGCACAATAGTAAAGTGTGCTTGAAACAATTTTGAGAGCAAAATGAGAATATACATTTTAAAGAGCATCTAAAAAATATTTGATTTATGAATTTTAATCAAAATCGCTGGAGTGAATTTTTAAAAAATCGAAAAAGTACATCAGTAAAGTACTAGTACTTTTTGGCCGACTTTATTTAAAAGCGGGAGGTGCTTAACTTAAATATAAAATTTCAACCCCGTAGCTCATTTCCTTCATGTACACAGATGAGGCCACCTTCAGAGGGCATAAAAACGTGTATTTCCATCAAAATCTCGGCATCAATTTTTTTACGAATAAATGTGGGATTGTACAATTTTGCAATTAAATATCTTGAATATAGGAAGATTTATTTGTATTTATTTTTAGGCCTGAAGATGACGATGGGATGTCATCGAAACTGCTAGCCAAAAATACAAATAAATCAATTTTTTTGACATGTTTAGAGAAAGTAGATGAAGATGCTGAAGGTATGGGGGGGGGGGGGCTCCCTTATTAATCTGACTGTTTGTGACGCACTTGGCGTTCAATTGACATGCAGGGGCCATCGCGTAGAAGCAAAGCACTCCACTCGCCAGCTGGGTGACAACGCCCTTCACTTGTAAATAATTCAAAGTTCATTTAAAATAAAATAAGATAAAAATTAATTTCTCTACATCGCCTTTTACTCGTATTTATTTATATACAAGTTCCAAGACCACCTTGACACACACTCGGAATGTTGGAAATTTTATTGAATCTTCCTTCCCATGCAATCAACAACTAGCTGCGCAGCTTTGCTTGAACACTTTCTAAATCACACCCTGCCCAAGCCTGCTACTTTATGGTCTTGAACAAGACCGAAACGTCAGCATAGAGGGCCTAATAAATGAAATATTATCTAGCTGTTATTTTCCCTTTGATCCTCATAGGAGTATATAGATAGGAATTTATAAAATACATAAAAACAAAATAATATTTATTAACTCGGTAGAGAACTTTGCTTGAAAAAGATGGAATTTTTTCCCTTAACGCTCAATAAGAGGGCAAATTTGCGACATGTATCCGCCCTTGAGCCTTATAGGCCAGTCACTCCAGATTTTTTCTTTACCTTTCGATTTGATTATTCTAAAGGGCTACGGGGAGAAAAGAGAAGAGGGGGAGGGGGAGGGGGGAGGTTCGAGTTATTAAAAATTGAAAAACCTTTCATTAGATTAGTTACAAAATTTTTAATTGCAAACTGTGACAAGTTTACTTTTATTTAACTAGCCACACGGCGGGCTCCAGGCCGCCCATGAAGTCCTGGTTCGAGTCCAAACAAATGCATCTTTATCTTAAAATACGATATCAACGGGCGCGATATTTGACCAAAGCCTCGCTATCTCTCTATTAATATGTATTTGCAAATTTATAGTGATTCTATTCCTTCAAGGAAATAAAGAACAATGGAATTTATCATTTTAATATTCTATTCGATAAAAATATTAATTTTACTGTCTATAGACAGCTAGTGAATGGATAAAGGCAACTGTACAATATTTATTCCTTTAACGGAGGAGATAAAAAAACGAGTTGTGGAAATTTATAGCTGAATCAAGAAAAAGAATCAGCTTTTTATTAGAGACCAATATGATGACGTTTCGGTTTTGGCCAAGACCATCTTCAGTATAAAAGACCATATGTTTTAATGATTGAAATAAAATTACCTGTAATCAAGCGAAGGCTTACGTTATTAGTGTTTTTTAGTGTCATGTATAAATGTAAATTTCCCTGTTCATCCTATACTGATAGCCCGCATGCTCTGAAGATGGTCTTGACCGACACCGAAACGTCACTAGTGGGGCCCTAATAAAAATAAATGGCTGCCATTCTTTTTCTTCATTCAGGATAAAAAAAAAAATTACTTTTCCTATATATAAGGAAAGTTTTACATTCATGTCAAAAATTCAATGTCGAGATTTTGATAAAATATCTCAAGAACGAAAAGAGTTACGAGGCCGGGATTTTATATTTAAGTTAGGCAACCCCCGAACTCGTCAAAATAAGCTTTTGAACAGAATCGGCCAAAATGTATTAGTACTTTACTGATGCACTTTTTTAATTTTTTCAAAATTAGTTCCAACGATTTTAATTAAAATTCAAAAATCCAATTATTTTTTAGATGCTCTTTAAAATTTATATTCTCATTTTTCCATTGAAATCTTTTGAAGCACACTTTACTCTTGTACTTCATAAGAGACCATGGCAAGAAAATATAAATATTTTCCCATGTTTATTTATTTTACATCTTGAATTCTAATATATCGGTGGAAACTGGTGTGACAAACACAGAACACAACTTTCAATTACCAAAGGTGTGCGATCAGTCACACCATATGTTTGTTTGTTTTTTCACAACAATTTTTTTTTTTTTTTTTTATTTTTAATCCGTAACTCACTCTTGCCATTTGAAAAATAATTCCTAATCATAAGTAAATTTTAATATCTGCACGTCGAGTTGTTTTGCCAAATATTTAATTATATTAAATTATAGCTAGTTGGAAAATATATTTTTCCATTATCATTAGGCATTAGGACAAAAAAAAAAGAAAAAGACTCATGTGCGTAATTGCGTCCGGAGAATCTCGTGAATAGAATTATTAACAACGTAATTAACATTTGCATCCTCGCTCTCAATCACATTTCTTACTTGTGGCTGCCTGCCGTACATTCCAAACGCGTAGCGTTTTCATTTTATCATTAAAATACAATATATTATAGATTACTGAACTGCAATTATTTCTTAGTATTGTGGGCAAAGATGGTAGTCAATCCAATTGAAATAAATTTTGGTCGCAAGAGACGGGATCCGAACCCTTGACCTTTGGTGGCAGAAGCGAATGCTCTGAGCCACAGATCAAGAGTTTCGTTCGGCTTAGTCAAACCTATATATGAAATATATGGAGAGAGAAAGTATTGTGATCAATGACATGATGTTCGATATACACGTTTTGAAAGCCAGATGCGTTAGGGCACCTATGTCGGAATCGAGGGGCGCCAAAGGCTTGATCCGCCTGGGGCGGGGGGCGGGCGCCCCCCCCCCCCCTTCGCTCCCATCTACTGTTCACTCCAATACACTTCATACAAGGTTTTTCATGAAGAGCGACGCATTTTGTTTTTTCAATTAAACGACTTGTGTATTAGTTATGGAAATGATTTTTATTTCAAATTAAAGTACAATCGATGGCATTAATTATGGAATACGACATCGTTCAAATGTCAGCCGCGGAAGCGCGCTGGCACAAGTGATTACCCTGGACCCAATTTTCCATGACTCTAACACACAAATCGGCCGAAATACGACGGATTTCGTGTTCTATGTTGCCCTGCAGCTCTTCTAACGTTGCTGTATTGTTGGCATAGACCAACAATTTAATGTAACCTGAAAGAAAAAAATCCAAAGGGGGTTAAATCTTACCCTTACTGCATCCCTACAGTCACTAGATCATAGAAGAAGAGTATCTTCACTATCTCTCTTCTACAGGTATTACCATGGTCAATGCTCTGGCGAATTAAAATCAATTATCCCACCCAATGCAACATATTCACGGAACACAAGAGAGGCATCTTCCCAGCATCCCTATGCTGTTCAGATCACGACTAACAGAACAAATCAATTTCATTCTTCCTTTGTCCCCATGACCTCCCGTGATTGGAACAAGCTCCCTGCGTCTATCTTCCCCAAAACCTACAATCTTCAGACTTTCAAGTCTAACCTCAACAGGCATCTTCTCAGTTCCCGCAGTTGAGTTTCCCCTTTATGCTTCTCCTTTTGTTTTTATTTTCTTCCTGGCTGCATGTGACTATTGGTCATTATAGGTCTTCGGACCTTATGCACCCATTCCAAAAAAAAAAAAAAAAAAAAAAAATCGCCTCGGCCATTCGCGAGAGATAACTCGCTCGCTGAACTCGGTCTTCAATAATTCGTTTGTGTTGCGCAGTCTTGTTGGAATCACATATCGTCCAAGACAAAATTCGCCACCAACTGATCACACTAATGTTGCGTGGAACCGACATCCTTGGCTGCTCTAGAACGGCTGTGATATTTTCTTCACTTCTAATGTCGCACATCCACTGGGACAACTTGTTTCGAATTTTTGCACCAAACGTTCAATAGACCAACGAAAATTGGCGTAAACTTCATCATCGATGAAGAGGTAAGAACCAAATTAACAAAATAATTGTAAAATGACTGTAATTGTAAATGTGAAAAATGTCGTGAATTTCAGACAAATATGGTTCTGATGAAGGCCCTTATGTCGGCCGAAACGAACAGGATGCATCCTCGTTAACCAATAAAATTGTCTCTGCTACGAATTGTGTGGTTTGATTAAATATTCCAACAATTCCTTAGACCCCGCCGTTCAACAGCGAATTACCTGAAAGAAACTACAAAAGAAATTCTCGAATAGTGATAAAACAGGTGTTACATCGTTTCCAAAACTAATTAATCAAAAAGTTGAATAATTTGCAAACGTTGTTTAAGTGTGTAACTCTCCATAACTAAATGGCATAGACTGACGTTACAAAATGTCAAAGAATTGCCGGCATAACTACACTCACTCCTATTCGAGAAATATCAAAAACAAAATGCGCCGTCCCTATTGAAAAAGCCATTTTTATATTTTTTTTTTGCCACATTTTTTGCAATTTGGCAGCCCGTGCCTAAATAATAACCTAATCTCTCTCCCATTATACAATAATTACAATTCCAAAGAAAACACGTGATTTGCTCTCGATTATGAAACGAAACGAACACTTTTTTGTCCAGGGGGCTCGGCATATGAATAAATATTAATTTTTTTTTCTCTCTTTTAATAAAATAATTTCTCCATTTATTTATTAATTGCTCCTTATTACTGGTGTAGTAAATTCTATAAAAAAAAAAAACATTTTTTTTTCTAATTCTACATAGACAAGGAGAGAGTCAAGGACAAGAAGCGGGAGCTCTTCCTCTCCTCCTCCCCTCCTCCTCTGATGCTCTCATAAAAATTCAAATGACATTTTATTAACTGCCTATTAATAATTATTATTTGAAATTACCTTTAAAAAAAAATCTGGCGTGACTTGTCCAAACCCCGGTAATTGAAAATTAATCACACCAGATTTTTTGTGTAGTTTCCGCCGATATATTAGAATTCAAAATATAAAAAATTTAGAAACAAAAACTATCTTTCGTATGAAGTACAAGAGTAAAATGTGCTTCAAACAATTTTGAGGACAAAATGAGAATATGCACTTTAAAGAGCATCTAAAAAATAATTGATATTTGAATTTTAATCAAAATCGTTAGAGCGAATTTTGAGAAAATTGCAAAAAACTGAAAAAGTACATCAGTAAAGTGCTAGTGCTCTTCGGCCGATTTTGTTCAAAAGCCTCGTGTCACGTGCCAGAAAGGTGCCTAACTTAGATATAAAATTTCAATCTCCTAGCTCTTTTCGTTCTTGAGATATTTTGAATACACATACACACAGATTTGCGGAACTCAGGGAGGCCACAAAACGTGTATTTCTGTCAAAATCTCGTCTTAAATATTTTGATATGAATCCAATACTTTCTCTCTCTATACATATTGCATATATAAGTAAGAGAAAGTAAAAAGCGTGTTTATCTATTCAATTTCCTAAAAAATAAAACGTGTAAAGTTAAAAAGTGTAATTTAAAAGCAAATTTGATTGAAATGAAGAATATAAGAAGATTGACGAGTTGCTGGGGCTATGGGGCTATTGAAGAGCAAAGAAAGATCGGAGGCAGCAGCAATTCGTAGCGATTATTCCATTAAGAGATCTCTCTCTCTCTCTCTCTCTCTCCGTCTTTTTCTTCCCCTCCTCTCAAGTCCATGTGCGCATTTTAACTCTTCTTTATAAAAGGATAGGTAAAATAGAAATTAAATTAAAATCTTTATCTCTATAGGCTAATATTCAGATAATGAATTATTAGAAAAAATATTTTATAATAATCCTTTTATCACAAACATAAGGTTAATAAGATTTAAACTTTCGACCGTAGGTTCTTGTTGAAGCTTTTTGTAAATTAAAATTAAATATATAAATTAAACAATGAAACATATAACCTAGTGTTTAATTTGTATATTTCATTTTAATATATAAGGTTTGTTCGTTTCCCTTGGCATTGCAGTATAATTTATACATTTTGCCCTGCATTTTGTTCGTTTGTTGGGTCAGAAAATGTAGATTTTGTTGCATAAATTGACCCAATCGGTGTGCAGGGCGATCTCAGCGCCAAAGCTTTTGTAAATGACCACCTTTTGTCGCCATTTTCTCTCAATCTCCTTGAATTAAAATAAAATAATTAATATCGAAAAAAAGATAAGTAAGTTTTATTTAAGCTTTATTTTTCATTAATTTTCTTTATTATTATTAATTATTTTTGTTTATTTAAGGACCAACGTTATAAAAATATTCGAAACAATCCAAGTCAAAAAATGACAACTGAAGTTTAGGTTAGGTTAGATTATTAAGAACTCATTTTGCAAGTTAATGACAGGCCTATACTTTTCTAATATGCTCTAATTCTTGTTGTTTCAGGTTCAGAACGGCTTCAAACCGCGCTACCTTCAATCTCTATCTGTCTCGATTTGTTCTCCAAGGCTCCTTCAATTGGTGAGCAGATCTTAACAATTCTATAATTATTTTCTTCTACTTTCTAGCACCAACAGCCATAAACCCATAAAACCCCTTGAAATAATTAACAATTTTATCGGGTAACTCGTAGTCTCAACTGATTTTCCCTCTATTTGTTTTTCTTCTCTTTCAATTTAATTCCCAAAGTCATGTTGTTCCCCATTTGCCTGATTTCTTTTGAAATTCAAGTCTTATTATTATTAATCACTTCAATTTCTAAACGCCACTTGAGCAAAAAATAAAAATAAACTAAAGATAAAATACTTTGCGTCACTCATTTATTTCCCAATCATTAAGAGGTGAAAATTAATAGACTATTAGGAAAAAAAAAGAGAGAAGAAAGTAAATAAAAACAAAATCTGGTGTGAGTAGACGCACAGGGAGTCGCGTCAGAGATTTATTTACTTTCATGAACAAAAAAAAATTCTTCCCAAATGGGGATTTGACTATTTTTTTTTTCTTGATGAACTTTAATGCTTTCTTCATTCATGCTCAATCGAAATTAAAATTTGATTATGTATTTTGATCTCATTTTTGTTTTTGTTTTGTTGCTAATATTGTTTTGTTCTTTCTCTTACCTCTATATATTGTATTGCGATCATGTCAAAAATTCGATGTCGTGATTTTGATGGATATACATTTTGAGGTCCCCTGAGTACAAAAAAAGTGGGTCCTGCAAATTGGTCTGTCTCTGTGTGTGTGTGTGGGGGGCATTTTTACCCATGAAGGAAATGAGCTACGAAATTGAAATTTTATATTTAAATTAGGCACACCTCGAACTCGTGAATATAAGCTTTTGAACAAAATCGACCAAAGAGTACTAGTACTTTTACTGATGTATGTTTTCAGTTTTTTTCAATTTTCTCAAAATTTGCTCCAACGATTTTGTTGAAAATTAATAAATCAATTATTTTTAGATGCTCTTTCAAAAGTATATCAGTAAAATTTTTCGTGGAAATTGTTTAAGGCTAAAAGAAAGTTGTGTGCTGTGCGACCAGTCACACCAGATTTTTTGTTTGGGTCTCATTTTTGTTTGATCTCTGTTTTGATTTGAATTTCGTTTTGTTTGCTTTTGCTTTTATGATATTTTATATTTTGGGACTCTGCATACCGCGTTGGGCAGCCCTGTAATGTATTACGTCACAATGTTTCTTTCTAATCATAGATATGTTTAATTTTTCTCTTCCTCAGTATTTACATTTCCGGAAGAAAATAATTTAGAAACTTCTCACATCATTTGTTTGCTATTCTTTATTTTATTTATTTTTTGTTTTTTTAATAACAAAAAAAAAACGCGTACTCCGGGAAAACAAAATTTAAAATTTCTCTGGGGAATTTTCCCATTCTTATGACCCAGTTGAGTTTGTTTTTATCCTCTAACCGGTTCTTCATTCATTACCGAATTCTCTTTTAATTCTTTGCCATCTTTAGACCTAGATCTTTCCTTTTTTCGCGCTAACCTCATTTGCGGATTTTCAAATTTTAACCTTGACTCAATAAATTTCAAAGAGAAGGTGATTTTTCATTCATTCATATACGCTTTTCAAATGCCGTAAAAATTGCATAAATTTCTCTTACGTAATCGTTATCTTTTTGCTATTGAGGAATTTGCACACAGGGAGACCCTCTATTTCGATCACATAGGATTATTCATTTTTACCTTCCCTTACCCTATAGCCTATATCGAATATATAGAGAGAAAGTATTGCGATCATGTCAAAAATTCTATGTCGAGATCTGGTGATTTGATGATGATGATGATCTTTTCTTGGGAGGGGGGGGGGTTCTAAAATTTCCAAAATGTTAATTTATAGTAATTAACTAGTCGAGTATTTAAATTTGTGTTAATACTTTTTTTTTTTACCCTCGTGAAACTCACACATAAATACAACCTTTGTTAATTAACTGGATTCTATTTATCTTGATTTTGTAATATTTTAACGAGAATAAGATAAATTTGACAAAAAGAAATCAGAAGATTTGAGGACGTTTATTATTTTGCTTTTTACAACAGTTGGAGGACCAGAATAGAGTATACATAAACCCGACGAGATCTCGGATGGGTGATCGCGAGGAGTCAGCGTGCGGAACATCCCCTAGTAATCATTCGTATTTATTAATCAAAACATAACTACGTTGAAACCTCTAAAAGGCCACAGTAGTTGAAAGGGCGAAATTAATTAAATGGGAGGGGGGGGGGGGGCAAATGACTCCGCCACTTGGCAGAGAGCTCACAAGATGATGTTTTTGGGAAACTCCTGGCACTTTGCTTTTAGCAAAATGTTTGGATATTTCACCAATAAGCTTAGCAAGTGCAAACGGGCCAACATTTATTTTACGTCTTTCGTATTCAAACGTTTTATCAAAGCTAATGGGATTATAATAGATATATAATAGATGCAAGTGGCTTGGAGCTTTGGTAAATCAGGAGGAAAGAACTGAAGGAGCAAAAATTATGGCATTTCGAGATCAGGTTCGTATTTTGTGTTTCTGCGTTGCCACTTCATGTGGACGTTTTATCCTCCTAGGACAAATTTGACATAGAAATACATATTTGTACTGCACTGTAGCACATGATGATAGATTTCCATAAAACCTTTCGACTCCCTTCCCCACCTCTCCCAGTTTAGAAATTTAGAAAGCTCACATTTCAGACCTTTTTCAACTGATCAGTTGTCAATTAATACAACCACAGAGTATCATTCAATGGAGGAATAGATATCACTTCTTGTGCTAGGGGTGGGAGGTTCGCTTCCCGTTTGCGATAAACATGTAATAATAAGTTCCGAGATGACCGAGCTGGAGCTCGGGGTTTCTTTTTTTTTATTGGATTATTTAAATTGGAAAAAAACTAAAAAAGAACTTCGGTAAAGTACTAGCACCCGAATTGTCCCGAAGATGAGACCTAGCGCAATTTCCTATTGGGACCAGAAATAATATATAGCCGTTCTTGAGAACTGATCTGCTAACAAACAAACGTACATTGCTCGTTTAATATTATAGTATCTGGTATTAGATAAAATAGGCTACATACAATTTACAAATTATACTGTAGATATATTTATCTTAGCACTTTTACATTCTTGAGAAATTTTGTTTAGAGATAGACCATTTCAAAACGTGTATTTCCATTTTCGAATTTTTGACATGAATCTAATACTTTCTCTTTATACTATAGGTAAGAGAAAGCACAAAAGCCCTCAAGAATTTTTGTTTTTTTCTGTAATCTTGTTCATTAGTAGCTAAGACGGAGTTTTTTTTTTTTTTTTAATTGCACTAATAAATAGCGAAATTGGAGTGAAGCAATTATTTGGTGTTTTTTCGTAATTCATTAAATATCAATAATAATTAGTCAGCATTTCGTGATATCGAAAGAGGAAGAAGAAAAAAAATTATTTTTTAAATAGGCTACCCATCTTTTGCTCCCTCAAGGGGACGATCCTCAATAAAAATAAAATGGCGTGATGAAAACGCAGGCGCTTTAATATCTCCTCACGCTAATGCTGGCGACGTTTCGGTTCGAATATGACACGAGAGCTCCCGTTGAATATTCAATTAGGATTTTATTAAAAAGAGGGGATTATTTGCTGTATAGTATAGTTTTCTCACCCCTCTCAAATTCTATAATAATGGCCTTTTCTCTTTTCGCTCTTTAATTTCCTACGCATTTTCTTTCTCTTTAATTATTCCCTCCGCCGCCGCATCTTCTTCTTTGTTCGTTTTGATCAAATCATCAAATTGCATTATTAAGGCCTTAATAGGTGAAGCGAAACAAAGCGGTTCAATTTCTACGATCCCATAAGATCTAAAGATTTGAATCAAACGTCTTTATCTAGAATCGGCTCGTTGTGGGCGCTAAAATGTCCCTTGAATGCAATGTTTAGTCATTCAATTCAGTTGGCTGACTCACTCATTTTCATAAAATATTTAATTTCAAGTCAGTCTGTTGCTATTTAAGTCTACATCAGATTTTTTTTTTTGATATTATAATTCTAGAAAGATGAACAATAGAATGCCTTTCTTCTTAGGAAGAGACGCCAAATTCTGATCTAGTCATAGAGGCGCCTGCCTATTGAGTATGCTTACTTTGACTAGCTGAGCAACTAGTTGTGTCAATTTAAGCTCTTTTTTTCGTTCACACATAGAGACAGACACACAGACCATGTCGCGAAAAGCAATTTTTGGATTCAGGGAACCGAATTTTTGACATGAATCCAATACTTTCTCTCTATATTAACATATATAGAGGTAAGAGAAAGTAAAAAGCTCTTGATTCCCCCCTCATCTAGAAAAATCGCACCTGGTGAGGGAATTTTCAAGTAATTTTTAACAAAATTTTCTTTTTATTAATTACTTCCGTGATTGGCGTTATTTGTTATTTTTCTGGACTTTGTTCAGTATCGAATCGTATCGTGTTCCCTTGGGATTGGAAGGTCCGCGGGATGATGTGACGTCCCTCAGGTTGAAAAAACAAACCTTGAATACCTCCAATATACCTATACTTATTAACTGCAATTTTCTCAATTTGCATTTTATTATTAGAAATAAAAATGAGAGGCGAACCATCACATGACGTTATTAACATATTAATTTTTATTTTATTCGGAACTATAGCCACTGAGAGACTTTTAAATTCACGTTGATATTGTCCGCTCTTTAATTAGAAGCTAACAGGGGGTTATGCGAAACATTGTCATTATTCCCATAAAACTGTCCCACCTATGACACAGGCTGACGTAACATGCTCACAATCTGGAACTTTCGCTCTCCTCGTCACCCCTTATGCGAAACATCGCTCGTTAAGCAGGTCATTCTTTTTAAAATTTCTTTTGCTCGTTATGAGAGGCGCTCGTTAAGCGAGGTTCTACTGCATTTTTTTAGGTTTCTCAAAATTCGCTCCAACGATTTTGATTAAAATTCAAAAATCAATTATTTTTTTAGATTCTCTTTAAAATGTATATTCTCATTTTGCCATTGAAATCTTCTGAAGACCACTTTACTCTTGTACTCCATAGGAAAAGATAGGAGAAATGGTTGCCAGGGTAACAAAATATAAATATTTTCCCATACATATAAATTTTACGTCTTGAATTCTAATATATCGGCGGAAACTAAATATATATGTCGACACAAAAAATCTGTTCTGACAAGCACAGAACACAGCTTCGAATACCGTAGGTAAGAGAAAGTTGTGCGCCGTGCGACCAGTCACACCAGATTTTTTGAACAAGGGCTATTCTAAATTTCAATCAACAAAAAAAAAGTATTTTTTGTTAGCCTGAATGGTCGAAGTTTCGCTTCTTGTCTCACTTCTTTATTCATAGGCTAACAATTAATTTGAATAAATAAGATGTGTGTCTAAATGGCCTCAGATGCTGCCGAAATAAATCTAGGATGAGAAAACGGCTCCAAGGCAGAGTCAGGTTTATTTATTTATTTTTTGCATCCTTGCATGAACATGCAAAAATGTATTTTATAGTATCAATAAAAGACCTGGAGGATGGTAATAATCAGATGATTTAACCTCATTTTGGTGCGAAATAACTCGTTTAAATATTTCTATTCTTGCTTTCCCGGAACGGACGGGAGTTTTTGAATTCTTTTTTTATAACCACCAACACCACTGGCGTCACTATTAGTGGGGGTGGTGGGAAAACCTTTTTTTTATTCATCTTTTCGGGTCGGGCCATCCATATAGATTTTCTTTTTTCACAATTTACTTTCTCTTGCCTAAATGTGTAGAAATTATTGCGATCAAGTCAAAAATTTGATGACGAGATTTTGATGGAAATACACGTTTTGAGATTCCCCGAGTCCCGCAAATTGTCTGTCTGTGTTCAAATTAAAGCATGAGGAATTGAGCTAGTGATAATTACATCAAGTACCGGGACGCGAAGCTTTTTTTTTTTTTTTTTTTTTTTTGGAATGGGTGCATAAGGACCGAAGACCTATTTTGATCAAAATCGGCCAAAGAGTACTAACTAGTACATAGAAATTTTTTTTTTTTTTTTTTTGGGGGGGGGTCTGAACTCGAAAATGTTTCTGCGGAAAATTTTTTGTTTAAAGATACTAAATTTTTTCCGTCCTGCGGAGCAATTTTCTTTTTCGGAACCTAAGTTTTTTACCCTGCGGAAATTTTTTTCTCGTTCGTGAAAATCATTTTAACTTTTTTTTAAAATCACGAAATTTTGGCCGCCCTACGTGAAATTTTTTTCTTTTGCTGAACCAAAGTTAACCTTTATTTTTACGCACTGCTGGTACGATCAAACATTCCGAAGGGGGGGGCCCTCCCCCTTATATACGCCCCTGTACTTTACTGATGAACTTTTTCAGTTTTTTTTTTTTTTTTTTTGATTTTCTCAAAATTCGCTCCAATGGTTCATCCACCCAATGCAATCGCTCTAATTTTCATTGAAATGGCGGCCAAAAAATCTCTGAAAAATAGGCCCCAATTTTGTAAAATTTCAACTTAATTGGTCAAGTCGAATTTTATAAATTTTGTAAAAAAAAAAAATTGGTGAAAGAAGCGTTTCGATAATTATGTTAATAGGAATTTGTATTAATATAAGGAACGCCCTCGGGCTTGGGGTAGTGGCTAGCATCCTGGCCTTCTATACCAAGGGTCGGACCCCAGGCAGTCCGATGATTTTATTTAAACCATTTAGATACCAAATGGCTTAAATAAGAATGCCTGCACCCTGAATACATTTATATTCAAATAACGGTTATCGTCAAAGTCTTATATGACCTGAGTTGCCGAAAAGACTCTGTGCATGTGTGTGTGAGTGTGAGCGTGTTTTTTTTTTTTTTTTTAAATAATGCAAGGAACACGCTGCTTTGATTTTGATTCCAATCATCTCTTAGATAATTTCATTATCTGTTGGCCACATCAGAATGTTTTGTTTTGTTAAATGGTTCAATCACTTTCATTGACGTCACGCCCGAGCAAAGAGAGAAAGCAAAATTTTAATTTCTATAATTTTATTTGAATTCCTCGCATCTTCGATTTCAATAAAAGACGAACAGTTTCGGTTTCGAAACCTTGTCATCATCAGGCTATGTATATTTATTTATATATAATTCTCTCTATTCAAAGAGAAGAAAAACTCTTGGGTGTTTTTGCTAACGCCCGTCCTGTCCGGTTTCCCACGCCCTCGTGTCTAAATTGCACTTTCAATCGCTTGTATCTATAAGCAGATCGATTACGTTACGCGATATCGAATTTGAGATTGTTATACTAGTTGCGCAGCTCGCCTTTTTAGATTTTCTCAAAATTCGCTCCAACGATTTTGATTAAAATTCATAAATCAATTATTTTTTAGATGCTTTTTAAAATGTATATTCTCATTTTGTTCTCAAAATTGTTTGAAGCACACTTTACTCTTGTACTTCATAGGAAAGATAGGAGGCCATAGTAACAAAATATAAATATTTTCCGATACTTATAAATTTTATATCTTGAATTCAAATAAATCGGCGGAATCTAGACACAAAAAACTGGCGTGACAAGCACAGAACACAACTTTCTATTACCAAAGGTAAGAGAATATTGTGTGCCAGTCACACCAGATTTTTTGATTAAAAACTTTTAAGATCATTCTTTGTCCATTTATATTTTTTTTTACAAGACAAAAACAAAAAACAAAAGTACTATTGCCCGCTTCCCCATTTCTCGTATCGATGGCATTCCCGCCCCGGGTGCACCATTTCTCCCTCCAGTGAGCCTCACGTTTATAGAGAGTTTCGATGGCAGATGAAAGATGAAAGAGAAAAGACAATTTAATTTCACTTTTGAAGATCTTTTATTCAATGCAATTCGCTAAGCAAGCAGCAAGCAATTAGTTGCAGCATCCATTCATTCAACGTAGAGATCAATCTATTTCTTTTTTTCTTTCTTTCTCTCTCCATCCAAGCATACTAATCACTTTCACATCAAATTTTTCCTCATTTTCGATCGCATTAAAATTGAAAATTGCACCACAAATTGGATAAAAATCAAATATGATGTTGATTGCTAATTTTATTATATAATAAATGGTTTTATATAATAAGCATATTTGAAAGAGAGTTCAGGTAGCGTGAAATTTATATTTTACAGGTATTTAATTTAAATAATTCTACCCTACAGGGTGTTTATTAAACATACGGCACTATCTCTTATCGCCGCGGATTGGTCAACGATTGATAATTTTGAGCTGAGGGGGGAGGGGAAATTGAACGTTTATATTTGAATTATTATAATTAAATAGAGATGTATGGAATGGAGTCTACGTCGACGTTTCGCGCTCTTCCTCGGGACCTGTTCTCACTAACAATTATTAGACATTAATATGAACTATTCTAAAATTTCTTTTGTGGTTTCTTTCAGGTATTTCGCTGCTGAACGGCGGGATCTAAGAATCGGATGACTAAATGATTGTATTTGTAAATGTAATAAAAAACTGTCTTAAATTCCAGACAAGTATGGTTCTGATGAAGGCCGAAACGAACAGGATGCATCCTCGTTAACCAATAAAATTGTCTCTGATATGAATTGGTTGGTGGTTTGATTAAATCTTCTTGGCAATTCCTTAGATTCAGCAGCGAAATACCTGAAAGAAACTGCAAAAGACATTTTAGAATAGTGATTAAACAGGTGTTGCATCGTTTCCAAGAACATCATTTTTTTCAGTAGTGAGGAGGTTCAACATGCATAACATGAAATATATTTATAACCAAAAACAATTTGAAGGAAGGCCGTAATACAGATAGAAGATGAAATAAAAACAAGATTTGTTGTCGATGTTTCGGGGTAAACGTCAGCCATCTTCATATTTGTGTGAAAGATTATAAAAAAATGATGTTCATATTAATCTCTAATAAATGTTTGTAGCCACGGGTCCTGAGGAAAGGTGCTCGAAACGTCGATGGTATAAATTTGTTTTTTACTTTTCCTTGACTGACTCCATTCTATACAATTTTTAAATTGTTTTGATTTATTATTTTAGTTTAAACATCTAAATAAGTATGCCCGGCATGGGCGTAACTAGAGAATTTGGCTGGGGGGGGGGCATGGGACCAGCTATCTTCCGGATGGCCTGGATTTTCTCAATTTTTCTTGGGGCAAGGAGCTCTCTGGAGGGGGGGGGGCTCGAGCCTTCTGGGCCCCCGGCACCCCCTCCCCATGATGCCCGGACCATCGCATATACGTTAAAATAAAAATTTTAATTAAAATATTTTTTAAGGCCTAAGATGCCTAAGAAACAAAACAAACAAACAATTTCTCTCACAAAAGACAAACTCGCCGTCGCCGTCTTCTCGTTGTATGATTTTCGACTGAATGAAGTTCGACTTTGACTTTGTCGAAGAAAAAAGAATGGCTAAAGATAGATAACGAGGAAACAAATACATTTTTGGACTATATTCCTTCCTTCCCACTAGACACTGATTATTTATTTATAAAAACTAAAGATGGCCGTGGGGTAGAAATTAAAATTGCATCCCATGGAAAATTTCGCTCTATTTTTATTCACTTTAAGAATATAAAATTTTTTTGGCTGAGGTGCAAATTGATTTCAAGATATTCGCCAGCGTTAAATGATTTTCTTTTTATAAAAGAAGATAAAACTTTTCTCAACGTGTAGTCTGATGGCCATAATGGTGTGAAGCGTCAACACTTTACCTTCTGTAAGTGTTCTCTGTTAGGGAGTAAAATATACCCTGCACATATCTATATAGACCCTTTAGTTTCATATTTTTCCCATCCTAAAAAATCGTTCCTGATGGTTTCCGAAGGGCTCTAATTGTAATCAATATTAAAATTAGATTATTTTGCCAGCTTTCAACAATAAGAATTAAAACCATTCGGGAATCTTCGTGAATTTTCGGCGACGATAGCTTCGGATAGGAAAAATATTATAAAAGTATCTGTATTAATAATTTTACTTTCTTTTACCTATATGAATAATATAGAGATAGAAAGTATTGGATTCGATCCGATGTCGAGGTTTTGATGGATCTTCACGTTTTGAAATCCCCTGATTCCAAAAAAGTGGTTTTCGCAACATGGTCTCTCTGTCTGTCTGTGTCTGGGTTCTATTTAAAGCATGAAGGAATTAAGCTAGGAGATTGAAATTTTATATTTAAGTTAGACACCCCCTGGCACGTGACACGAGGCTTTTGGACAAAATCGACCAAAGAATACTAGTACTTTACTGATGTACTTTTTCAGTTTTTTTTTCAATTTTCTCAAAATTCGCTCTAACGATTTTGATTAAAATACAAAAATCAATTATTTTTTAGATGCTTTTTCAAATGTATATTCTCGTTTTGCCCTCAAAATTGTTTGAAGCACACTTTACTCTTGTACTTCATAGGAAAGATAGGAGACCATCGTAACAAAATATAAATATTTTCCCATGTTTATAAATTTGACATCTTAAATTCTAATATATTGGCGGAAACTAAATATATGTCGACTCAAAAAATCTGGTGTGACAAGCACAGAACGCACCTTTCTTTTACATTCGGTTTCAATTACCGAAAGTTGTGTGCTGTGCGACCAGATTTTGTAAATTCTTCAATAATATTATCTTTATTCAATAGGCTATAATAAAAAAATAAATAATATTTATCTAAAATTTTGCTCGTAATGTAAATATGCAGGCATTATGCAACGAGCAGCAGGCAGGTAATTCTTTCCTAGCGGAAATCGGAACTAATGTCTGAACACGTGCATTGAGAAGAAAGAATTCCAATTATTTTTTATACTATTTGTTTTATAAATAAGTTGCAAAGTTTAGGGCCAGTAAATACCAGTAGAAAGCCCTTGACCCAAAAGGTTGGCATCATGCATCCAATCCAATCTCTCTCTCTCTGTGCTGTGCATTTCCTTCTTCAATTGAACAATATCGACATCAGGGTAACAAGTGGGTCATGGATTTTGTACAAAAGTGTCACAACAACAGCAACAAAAAGAGGCTTATCACAATCAAAGGGAGACGAGTGCATTGCATCTTCCAGCTTTATCATCATCGGGGTCATCAGGATAACCTCCCGAGCTACGGGTTGATTATTTCTTGATTGATTTATGCACTTTACTTTGTAGCTGAATATTTAATACTTAGTAGGATGTTTTTTTTTTCTCGACGTTTCCGCGACCATCTTCACGACCGAAACGTCGCTGTGCGTTTGAATGAAATAACGCCTTTTAGCTCAGGAGCCTAGATCTTGTGGGTACGTGGATGGCGACCACGAGCTGCCCTAGCTGGGACTGGCAGTACTTCAGTCCTTTGCATGTCAGTCTCTTACCTTCTATATTTTCAACAGGCGCCGGGCCGGCCTGTTCTAGTCCCCCAGGATCTGCCGACCCCGCACCGCGGAATTAAGGCAAAGAAAGAATTCTATTCCCCAAAATATGATGTTAAGGAGTTGCATGGAGGGGGGGAGCGCTGCCTGGACCCCCTTGCTCGCCTTTGACGAGCAATTGCAAAATTTAAAAGTTTTAAATTTCCCTCACTGGCTCAACTTGCTCTGCCTCTGGCCAAGTGGCAAACACGAACATAATAGAAGTCAGTGATGATTTTGTGTACATTGATTGATGTTTCCCTAATCGCCGCCTTTTTCGATACTTTATTTAAGGGAAGTATTTACCGGGCTCCAGGAAAATCATTTTATTATAAATTTCTCCCAAATATTTCATTTTACTGTATCTCTTTACAACATTCAACTTAACTTTAGGTTAATAACATTTGACACATTTATTTTTTTTCAAGTTTTCTTCCATCGATCTTAATTTGAAAGTGAGGTCTAAATTCGGGCCATTAGGAATATTTCCTTCAAATCTGAATTTTCATGTTTCAACTAAAATATACAGGTACAGAGACGAATAGCCTATTATCCATTTCCCTTGATACGAAGCCGTCAAGCCCTTCATTGATCAGAGAAGCCAACATCATTCTTATTTACATACATATTTTTCCCTCACCTGACATCTTCTGGTTTGTTTTGACTGGCAGAGATAGCCAAATCGCTTTGATCGTCATATCTCTCTCATTTTCCTTCCTTTGACCTGAATAAATCATTTCGGCCTTTTCTTCTTCTTTAACGTAGTCCAAATTTAATTCAAGAAAGCCAAATGAAATGGAAAATATTGAGATTTTGTTATTTAATATTTGAATATTTGACAAAAGGCCTGACCGCAAGCAACCTTCCCTTCCTCCCTTTGCCCTCCACAGGGACAGGGAACACAAAGGCAACCTTCAAAACACTCACAGTTGCGTTAAGTTTAAAAAAATTCTCTGGTGACGATTTACTTAAAAAAAAAAAAAAAAAAAATTCAACATCAACAAAACAAACAAAAAAATGTCCTAATTTTTGTTGTTTTAAGCAACAGCTATGCGGGCTAGATATTGGTCAAGTATTTCTTAAAGAAAATGCCAACTAAAGGGGTTTTTACTTTCTTTTACCTATCATTTTAATAGAGAGAAAGTTTTACATTTGTCAAAAAATGTTGATGGAAATACACGTTTTGAGGTCCCTTGAGTCCTTAAAAGTGATCTGTCTGTGTTCATTATAAAGCATGAACGGATTGAGGTTGAAATTTAATATTTAAGTTAGGCACCCTCCTGGCACGTGACACGCAGCTTTTGAACAAAATCGGCCAAAGAGTACTTGCTAGTACTTTACTGATGCACTTTTTCAGTTTTTTTTTTCGATTTTCTCAAAATTCGCTCAAACAATTTTGATTAAAATTCATAAATCAATTATTTTTTAGATGCTCTTTCAAATGTATATTCCCATTTTACCCTTGAAATTGTTTAAAGCACACTTTACTCTTGTATTTCATAGGAGACCATGATAACAAAATATAAATATTTTTTTTTTTTATAAATTTCACATCTTGTCGGCGGAAACTAAATTAAAATCTGGTGCGACAAGAACAGAACACAACTTTCTCCAGTGTGCGGCCAGCCCCCCAAATTTTTGAATGAATTTTTCCAAGGAGGTGTGTGTGGGGGGGGAGTAAAGGGGGTAATCCCCCACCCCCCGAAATTTGAGAAAAATATATATTTTTTTTAAATTAAATTTTCTTTTTAATGTAAGAATTAATACTTAAAAATTTGATTTGTATTTACATTCTGGTGAACAAGTATAGAATGCACTTTTAAATTACCGAAAGTAGAACAAATTGTGTGCTGTGCCTCCAGTCACACCAATTTACCCCCCTGGATTCCCTCTTGGTTGACTTTAAATTTTCGACTAATTTCCACAAAAAATATTCTAATTTGTCTCTCTTATTTAATATTTATTTACCGTACAGTGACCTGAAGAGAGAGAGAGAGAGAGAGTTTTAACGTTAACGGGACTCTCAACTCCCCTCCTCCCCCTCACCTCCCCTCCTCCCTCCCTCTCTCTCTCTCTTTTCATCAATAGAATAATATTAATATAATAAATGGTGGTCTCGATTATTGAAAATAAATAAATAAAAGCTTGTCGACGTTTCGCGCTCATCATCAGTTGAGTTCGTTCACAACTCCATGAATATTTCGCTCGAAACGTCAAATCAAATTTTTCCTTTTTGATTAATCATCTCTAAATAATTATGCATTCCAGCCAATCTGATTCACTCGCTTTCCTTCTTATCTTAAGAGGCTTTATTTATTACTCAGATTATTCCTTTATTATCTAGAAAATTTTTTTAGGGATTACAAAAAATCTGGTGTGATTAGTCGCACAGCACACAACTTTCTCTTACCTTCGGTAATCGAAAGTTGCGTTCTGTGCTTGTCACACCAGATTTGTCTTTTTTCTACTGCATTAAAACCTTAAATTCAAAACTCTCCTCGTTGAGTTGCTTATTCGGGGTGAGATCGAATCTAGAAGATTTGTTCAGTAAATATTTGAAAAATTCCGCCTGGCCGAACGAACATCGATCTCCTGTGTAGAAGCTCGACACCCTAGCTCTCAACTGTAGCTATTTATTTTAATTTTCTTGAAACTTTGAAGAATTTCGAGATTTTTTATTAACAACGTGTAGCTACTGGTAGTTTTTTTTTTTTTATTTGAGGTGTCTAAAAACTTTTAGAGCACAGAGAGGTAGAAGTCACGCTTCATAAGAGAGGTCAGTGGTTCGCTTCACAGAGATAGATACCACCATCATCCAATAACGTTATTATGTGGCCGCAGGTCATTTTTCCATCTCGTTTTTATTATTATTAATAGAATAGCCCACTTGTAATTTATTTGAATTTGAATTTGTTTTTGCAATGCATGTTTGCACCCTGGCGTCAATTCAAAACACAAATAATGATAGTCAAGTAGCTATTTAATAAAAAATACAAATGTCAATTTGCTCGTTTAAATAGAATTTGTGATATGATATGATAGGGCACACAGAGATTGAGATTAGATTGATTTGTCCAAGGCATTGCCCTTTGGCGTTTGCGGATTCCTCCTTCCTTGTTTGGTTTCGTGTCTGAACACTCACTATATGTGGGACATTTCACTTTTTTGTTCCTTATTCATTTTCTCCTCTTGCCATGCTCTTCTTCTATCTTAAGTACAAGAGCAAAGTGGTCTTGAAAAGATTTCAATGGCAAAATGAGAATATACATTTTAAAGAGAAGGTAAAAAATAGTTGATTTATGAATTTAAAAAAAATCGTTGAAGAAAAATCGAAAAAAAACTGAAAAAGTACATCTGTAAAATACTGGTACTTTTTGGCCGATTTTGATTAAAAGCTTATTTTCACGCTCCCGGGGGGTGTATATATATACATAGGTAAGAGAAAATAAACAAAGGTTATTTTTAACCACCCTGACATATATAGGTAAGAGCAGGTAAAAATAACGAAAGATGACTCGCCTGACAGTAGGCAACTCAACTAACATCCCTTTAGACAAAATATCAAATGAGATGCCGCCTGCCAATGGATAGAAGCAGGGGGTGTAGTGGAGCAGGAACGCGTGGGAACGGCGTTCCCACACTGATTTCACTCATTTAAAAAAAAAAAATAATAACAAATAAAATTAAAATTATTTACGCAAGTAAATAAAATAATACTTTACAAACTTTCGTGAGTGCCTCATATTTACGTAGATTTTAAAACGGGCAAGCCCGAGGCATCAGCACCCATGCACTCACTGTACCTACCCCAATTTCAATATTCCAATTCTATACTTAAGACTACGAAGCCTTAATTCTTCTAAAATTTTTCGGGGGAGGGCCCCAGAAGCACCCCCCCCCTCGATTGCTAAGTCATGTATTTAGCGTTCCCACACTGAAAATGTTGCCACTACACCACTGGGCAGAAGGCTTAAATAGTGCCAGCCAGCAAGGACGCCGGCTATTCTATAATATTTATATAAGGAAGGATAGATTTACTATAAAATTACGGAACTTGATATTATTTTACAATTTTATAAGAAAAAAAAAATATATTTTTATTAAAAATGAAGGTGAATTTTTTATTTTTTTTTTTCCTCAACCAAAATGGCGTCTCTTCTTTCCCATTGTTATTAATTTAGAATAATAACTTTACGTAATAATTACTCTAACTAATAAGCAGGGTTTCGGAGATGACAGGATGACATTGAACAAGAAGCCTCTGACCTATAAGAGATGATTATACACACATTTATTTGCGTAACAACCTTTGTTATTGCGTTTACCTTTTCAGTGTTAATATATACAGGGATAAAAAGTATTGGATTCATGTTAAAAAAAGATTTTGATGGAAATACACGCTTTGAGATTCTCTGAGTCCAAAAAAGTAATCTGTCTCTCTGTGCTCAAAATAAAGCAGGAAGTAAATGAGCTAGCAAGTTGAAATTTTATATTTAAAATCCCTCTGACACGTGATACAAAACTTTTGAACAAAATCGGCCAAAGAGTACTAGTACTTTACTGATGTACTTTTTCACTTTTTTTTCGATTTCTTCAAAATTCGTTCAAAAGATTTTGATTAAAATTCAAAAATCAATTATTTTTTGATGCTCTTTAAAATGTATATTCTCATTTTGCCATTGAAATCTTGTGATAGGGTTGGTAGATTCGGAGGCTGAATCGATTTTCGATTTTCGATTTTTAAAATCGAAACCAAATAATCGATTTTTAAAAAAATCGATTTTTGCCTTAAAAAAATCGATTTTAATCGATTTTCGATTTTTTTACAAAAAATTTTTCACTATGCCCATAAGTTGATTTTAAGGTTCTGCTTACGATTTTCAAGCGGTTTGTGGAACAAGAAAAATAGAACGTTGCATTACTGATGCCCAAATCAATTTATTCAGTCTTTATAACTTCTTTAAAAACCAACACATTGTATATGGTATAACATATTTAGTCTTTATAACTTAAGTTTTAACGTTATAACGTAAATTTTAACAAACCAAGAGAACTAAACATCAGCTTCTATATTTCTTAAAAATCTGGTGGGACTCATCGCACAGCACAACTTTCTCAATTGGTATCCAAATGGCTTAAATAAAATCATCGGACTGCCTGGGGTCCGAACGCGCGACTTTTGGTATACGAGGTAGGCATGCTAACCACTACACCAAGCCCCGAGGGCTGAATTCAAGATTAAAATTTATAAACATGGGGAAATATTTATATTTTGTAACCATTGCAACAAATTCTCCTATCTTTCCTATGAAATACAAGAGGAAAGTGTACTTCAAAATGAGAATATTTTATACATTTTAAAGAGCATCTAAAAAAATCTGGTGTGACTGGCCACAGCACACAACTTTCTCTTACCTTCGGTAATCGAAAGTTGTGTTCTGTGCTTGTCACACCAGATTTTTTGTGTCGACATATATTTAGTTCCCGACATGACAGTATGGAACATATGAATTCAGATGTAAAATTTATAAGTATAGGAAAATATTTATATTTTGTTACCATGGCAACCATTTCTCCTATCTTCCCTATGAAATACAAGAGTAAAGTGGTCTTCAGAAGATTTCAATCGCAAAATGAGAATATACATTTGAAAGAGCATCTAAAAAATAATTGATTTTTGAATTTTAAAAAAAATCGTTGGAGCAAATTTTGAGAAAATCGAAAAAAACTGAAAAAGTACATCAGTAAAGTACTAGTACTCTTTAGCCGATTTTGATTAAAGCTTATTTTTCCGGTCCCGGGGGTGTTTAACTTAAATATAAAATTTCAACCTCCTAGCTCAATTCCTTCATGCTTAAAATTGAACACACCACACCCAGCCCCGAGGGCTGACCATTCAAGATTAAACCATTTATAAACATGGGGAAATATTTAAATTTTGAAACCATTGCAACAAATTCTCCAATCTTTCCTATGAAATACAAGAGTAAAGTGTACTTCAAAATGAGAATATTTATATACATTTTAAAGAGCATCTAAAAAATAATTGATTTTTGAATTTAATCAAAATCTTTGGGGCTATTTTTAAGAAAATCAAAAAAACCTGAAAAACTACTTCAGTAAAGTACTAGTACTTTTTGGCCAATTTTAATTAACCTCTTATTTTCTCGCTCCAGGGGGGGGGGGGGTGTCTAACTTAAATTCCAACCTCATAGCTCAAATCCTTCAAGCTTAAAATTGAACACAGACGGACAGATCATGTCGCTAAAATCACTTTCTTGGAAAATCGAAAATCGAAAATCGGCCGTCAAAAATCGATTTTTTCGATTTTTTCAAAACACTGAATCGATTTCGATTTTAATCGAAAATCGAAGCTCAAAATCGATTTTCGATTAAAATCGAAATCGATTCGACCAACCCTATCTTGTGAAGCACACTTTACTCTTGTACTTCATAGGAGGCCTTTGTAACAAAATATCTATTCTCTCATATTTATAAATTTTATTACCACTTGGATTTTAATATATCGGCGGAAACTAGGAACATATGTCGACACAAAAAAATAAGCTGTTACAAGCACAGAACACAACTTTCTTTTCGATTACTTAAGGTAAGAGAAAGTGTGTGCTGTGCGACCAGTCACACCAGATTTTTTCAACAAAAATTTAAAAATTTCTAATTTCTCCCCTTTGGGTCTTAGCTAACAAACTACGATCTGGACTCTTGACTAATCGTAGGATACGTTAACTAGATGTCAAGTAGCTTGTCCGAGGGATAGCTAGTTGATTAGATGAAGCAACAAGTTGAAAATAAAACAACGTTTCGGTCAGAGCGTCATTCTCATGTAGTAAAACGCTTTGTGAAAAAAGTGAGTGACCGAAACGTTGTATATTACAGAAATAGTTAGGATTTAAATTGAAGTATTTTAGGAATATTTTCACCTCCCTAGAACACAATGCAATCGCCTTATCGTTTATTATTATTATAAAACGATCTGAGTCATGCTGAGAGATCATTGATTGGGAAAACAAGAAGAGCTAAAAATAATTTCCTATTTAATTTTAATTATTTATTCTTCGATAGAACAAGTGCATCCCAGCAGGGGTCGGCAACACGCAACGTTTTGCCAATTTGCGTTTTTGAGGAAAAATATCGAATCCCCAAATGGGGAGGCTCAAAAATCGAAAATTATACCCATAAGAAGGCTTTGTTTTGGGTTGAAAAATCAAATTATTTGATCTCCCAAATGAAAAATAATTATTTTCTTTTTTTTCTCTACTTATTGGAATATATAGGATAGGTATTTATAAAATAGATATAATATTTGAACAAACTCTAAGCGGCGGCATTTTTCTTTTCTTTTTCCCTTTATAAACTCATCTACGTATAGGCTTTCTTTATTTCTGGGGTGGGCACCTGACCTTTGAAACGTTCCAAGTTTTATTTGTCTAAAACCGAAAATAACAATCTATCGAGAATGGAAAATAGGAGATTATTCAATCAAGAACCTAGAAAAACATCAGCGCCTCGGTTCCTTATCAGCTCTAATATCATTTTAACATCTTTTAAAAGGAAAAAGAAAAAAGAAAAAAAAGCTCGGGAGACTTGGATTCGAGAATTTTTGGACAATTTCACAAAACGTTCTCTTTATCAGAAAGTGAAAATTTTTATTTTTTTACTTTCTCTTACCTCTATATATATGTATGTTAATATATATAGAGAGAAAGTATTGGATTCATATCAAAAATGAGATGTCGAGATTTTGACGTTTTGAGGTCCCCTGAATCCAAAAAGTGTTTTCGCGACATGGTCTGTTTACTTGAACTTTCTATTTAAATTAATTTGTATCCAATATAAAGGAGTAGAGCAACAGCAGCCACCACAATCGTTGCAGTTAAGCAATGCCAAGCGCGGCGAAACCTCGGAACGTCCCCCAGTTGCCTTTAATAAGATATGGCCTCAGTGGAATAATTAATTTGATTGCTGCTCATAACGGATAGCGAGCTGCGGACCTCTGTTTTTACATACCAGTATATACCTACATGTATAGAGTGACTTCTTTCTGTTTTTGAATATTTAAAGTAGGCAATGAAATTGCAAAACTAAAATTCGGTTCGCCCGACATTTCGGTCTCCAATCACGGCTTTATCAGGACAAATATTGTTAAATATACATGATCTTATAAATATTGTCAATCATCTATTTATATAATTCGCTAATGTCTGGCTGTCCGTCCGTCTGTCACGCTCTATTTAGGCAACTTCCCTGCCAAATTTTTTATGCTTAAAGAGGACCTTCAAGGGATTACAGGAAAATTATTTTCATCCCGAAATTTTTATAACTTTTTGAGTTATTAATTCCTAAAGTTACGATTTCTCCCATAGGAAATGATCTATAGAGAAATATTTATGTATTCTTTCCATTTATGTATTCTATACATGTAAACAAATTCTCAAGCAGGCGCTGGATTGGATTGTTTAGTAATAATAATTTTCTTGCCCACGGGGCTTGGCGTCGAGGTTAGCGTGCTAACCTCATATACCAAACGTCGAGGGTTCGGACCCCAGGCAGTCCAATGATTTTATTTAAGGCATTTGGATACCAAATGGCTTAAATAAGAATGCCTGGACCCCTAATATGTATATTAATTAACAACGGATATCATCAAAGTCTTATATGGCCTGAGTCGCCGAAGAGACTTTGTGAATATGTGTGTGTGAGTGTGAGTGTTAAAAAAAAAAAAAAAAAGGAAAGGCGAGGGTCCGCCGCAGACGAAGGAGGGTCGCGTCAGGGGCGCGAAGGCGGGCGGCGCGGCTAGTATATACAATTTCTTAATAAATCTTTTTAATGTACGGTATATACAAACAATTAATAACTTGCCCTGCTCAATAATGCCGACAGTGATTGGCCACCAAAACGTCGGCGAATTTTAAAATTAAATTAAATTTTTATTTAATTTCTTGGCTCCTGATTGAATCCTGATTACATTCATAAATGTTTACTTTTTTTTGCTGTCGACGTTTCGCTCTCTTCGTCAGGTAGTAAAAAAATCAAAATTTGTTGTATTTCTTCTCCTACCCAGAGGTTTGGTCGTGCCTCTTGTCTCTTTGCCCCGATTTTTATTTTAAATCTTGAAAGGCAAATCTGGTGACACGTGACGTTGTCAAATTGAATAGATTGTTTTAAATTAAATAAATCTTAAAAGGACTGGCTGGCTCGCTCGCTCAATAGCCAGCAGACAAACGAACGAATCAATTCGCTTAATTCGCTCTCTCAATTCACCTGCTAATCTCTATATAATAAGAGAACAAATTGTGGAGTTTTTCCATTTAATAGAATAATTGGCGAATGACTTTCTCGGGGAGGCAATGTGGGTCAGTCAGGCACTTGTCGTTGTCGTTGTTGGTGACCGTGTCATCAACAAAAAGAAAAAGAAAAAGGGGAAAAGACACTCACCGGAGTCACCTGTCTGCCCTAGTGGATGGTGATTGTGATGATGTTGTTGTTGTTGTTGTTGTTGTGATGTCGATGCCGACCAAAAGACGACTGACTCTCGAGTGTCTTCTCCCCCTCCTCCCTCCTCTCTCCCCCTCTCCACTTTCCTCTTAATTCCCCCCCCCCCCTCCCCCACTTTCCCTTCCTCTTCTTGTTCATTCATTTGGTGGTCTCTCCTCCCACCTACGCTTTCCTCTTTAGGGGGGTATGACAACAATTACAAATTACGCTTTTTATAAGACGGAGCGCCGAGGGGTCGCGCTCATTATTTTTTCTTAAAAAATAAATTCGGTAATTCCAATTCATTAAAATCACATGTAAGCATAATAAAGGATAGTCAGGTGATATGAGATTGTAATTGCATTTATTTCCCCCTCATTCTTGACGTTTCGGTCCTGTTTTTAAGCCCATCTTCAGAGCTAATAACACAGAACAATTCACTTACGTAAAATCATACAAATTTATATAAATTAAATAAATATTTACCATTAGGATTAGGATGATAGATGATAGCGTTCACCCAGGAAGGATGTAAGCAGGCCACTGGAAAAAACCGCCTGGAAGGGCCGGATCTAGGGCGGGGGTAGGGGGCACTGGGGGCATGTGCCCTGGGCGGGAATTAAAGCAAGAAAGCCGTGATTTGAGTTTTGAAGGGAATCTTTCCCGGGTTTGTAAAACTTTAAATATTAAATAAACTAGGTGATAGATTTCAATAAGAGAAATTATAAAGAGCAAGTACCTGCACCGGACGCCAAATGCCAAAAGAGACTATTTAATTGCCTGTCCTCGATCACCTCGGTACACCGTGAAAAAGGGTGTGTCTGTGTGTGTGTGTGTCTATTAGAGAGCCTCGGACATTTGCGTCGACAACTTGCTGCATTACCGAGATTGATGGAAATTTTCCAATTTTTTTTTTTTTTTTTTTTAACAAATGAATTCCTGAACATTTTCTTGAATTTGAGCGTTGAGACTTTTTTCGACTTCATAATTGCTCCAAACAAGAATTTAAAAAAAATGATCGTTTTTTGTGAAATAACTTTTTTCCAAAGGCGAACTGGCCTGCCTGCCCAGGAAGTCATTTCGTGTCGTTGAAGTCTCTCCCGATAAGAGCCTCGTGGAGTATTTATACTTTTGAATAAAATTTTATCTTTATTATTCAGAGAAAAGTTTTTCTTTGTTCTGCTTTCTTGTTATCAATTTTAAAAGATAAATATTAGACTTTTGTATTTTCTAAATAAATATAAAGAAATTTCTCTTTAAATTTATGACTGTAGTGTAAAAAACAAAAAAATTCTTGCCGAAGAGGCAGAGGAACCTCGGATGGGTGACCCCGAGAGGAACCAGCGTGTGGAGCGTCCCCTCAGCACAATTCAAATATTACTAGAATCCAAGAGGGAAATTCCTCCTCTCGCTTTTCTCAGATTTCAAATGATTTTGAATTGAATTGCCATAGACTTCGGGTCGGTTTCTTCACTCATGGTCAAGTAGCTGGACATCTAATGCCCGTGAGCTGCTTTTTTCTCCCTTAAATGGGAACGCATTTTTTCTAATAACCAAAGGCTAAGAAACTTCTTGTTGTTAGCTAGCTCTTGGTTAAATTCTTTGCTTCACTTCTAAGCTATCCCTCGGAAACTATTGACAAGTCTTTTCAGTTCTAGTTAAGCTAATCATATGATTTTATTTGAAGGAGGTATATAGCTGAATGTTGATATTCAAATAGGTAGAAAGCAGCTAGTTATATTTCAATTGATTATCAAACCAGGGCCGACGTTTCGGTCGCATATGGGACCATCTTCAGACGTCAATCACTCACTGTCCATGGTATGCGAAAATTAAAATTTTTGGACATGAGCCATTTACAACATATAACTTGGCGAGGATTATATATATTTTCAGACATTAACCTGGCCCAATCCATACGCGACCGAAACGTCGGCCCTGGTTTGATAATCAATTGAAATATAACTAACTGCTTTGCTCATTTTTTCTACCTATTTGAATATCTAATGATATGATTAAATAAGAGCCCAGTCCCCCCCCCCCCCCCCCCCCCCCCCCCAGCTCGTAGTCACCTAGCTAACATGTAAGATTCAAAGGGGGTGAAATTAGCAACACAAGCCTTGTTTATTTATTTATTTTTTTTAATTTTTATATTAAATTGCTAAGTTCACGCGACTTTCCTTAGATAGCTAATTATATGAGAAAAAATGCATTTTTTTTAACTCGAAGGTTAAGCGTGTTCTTGTTTATTATATAGATGATTTGCTAGTTGACTAGAACTGAAGCAACCGACTCTTAGAGAGACAAAAAACAAATGAAGTCCAAGGATCTCAATTTTAAAATATCGCCGTTGATCTTGAAGTTGAAGGAAGTTTTTTTTTTAAGGGAATAATTAAAACGAATTTATTAAAAAATTATTTATTTATTGAGGAATGCTTCAATATTTCAAATGATCCTTATTGCTTTATATACATTTTTTAAGCGTTCTTTTGATATTTTATTAAAAAAAAAAACTTAAAGCCTTTTGAATAATTGGCTTGCTAGAGCCTACGGTCTGCCCCTGGCTAATTGTGGATCACAATCACAAGATTTATTGTGCAAAAAGATTGTGCATAAATGAAATACATTAATGAGATGCGATTGAATTTTTCTTAAAATTTCTTAATCATCATTTTTTTTTACTTTAAAACGAAAAATTGAAACACTTGGGTGAAATAACTTAACATTTTTGATTTGCCGGTGAGCAAAAAGCAAAAAGGACAAAGTAGAGAAGCAAAAAGCGAGGCCTCAAAGAGGCATTAGGTCCATTAGATTGAGAATAATTCATTCTCTCCATCTCTATTCTCTAAAAAGTTTTTTGAATTCGACTCCCCGTGAGTGTTTCAAATTTTATGTAAATAACTTGTGATCATTTATACATTGGTTATTTTTGATAAAAGCTTTTTATTTTGGTTTATGGACAAAGAAAGGATTCGATTTCATGTGAACGTGATATTTATGATGAATAATAGTTTTTTTAGCGATAATTGGCAATGCACATTTTACAAAATATCATTTTTTTATAATATAAAAATTTTCTTTTTTTTATTCAGTTTCACTTTAACAGAAATCATAGTAAGAAAAAAAAAAAGAAACGTTTACATAACAACAATGGAAACAATGCATTGATTGCTGTTCAAGTTGAACCGAATAAATCTTTTTTGCGATCAATGACAGGAAGATCAATTCATCTCGCAAATTTACGACGTTTCGGTTCAAATTTATTTGACCATCATCAGCCCAAATACTTCTTCCTGAGTGCCACCTCCGGTCATTGATCGCAGCGACACTTATACTCCTTATTGGTCAATCGGGTGATAGAATTTTCGCTTGCTGAGTTGTGTAAATAATGTTAAGTTTTTATTTACGAGGGTTGATTCAAATATAAGGTTCCAGCCGGACGGGAAATCCCGCAACACCGCTGTGTGCGGCTATTTCCTCACTTAGCACTTGGCTGCGCCGTCGAGTGCAAGATTCGTTCCGTAATTCGCTTTTTGCACTCTAAAGGGACTCTACCCGTGGATATTCATCGTCAGTGAACAGATTGAAGCACTTCGCGTTGGACCATCTCGATAACCACCTTCGAAACTGATGATACCCTCTCCGTTCTTCATCGTGGACTCCTTGCACACCACGCGTTGGACGGATATACGCTTGTTGCCATACATATCTCTCAACTGACGATGAATATCAGCGGGTGGAGTCTCTTTGGCGTGCAAAAAGCGAATTTTGGACGGCTGAAAAGCCAAGCGAAGTGGAGAAACAGCCGCGCCGCACACAGCGGTGTTTGGGAATTTTATTTTTGGCTCAACCCTCGTAAATTCGACCATAGAGGGGAGGAGTTCCCTCTATCAAATCAAATAAACCGTTGTCGATAAATGGAACAAAATTTGATATGGACATGTCATCATCTCTGTATTGGAGGCGGTATACCACGATATTTCTTTCAAATCAAGTCATGATCAAGAGAATGAAAGTGTTTCTAGGAATTTTGTAGCGGAAATTTCAAAAAGAGGTGGTGTATCCACACCAAGTTTCGTTTCATCACACCCGTAGATAAATAATAATAAATATCCGAGAAGAAAAATACCTTTTTTTTAGAAAAAAATAAAAATAAAAGTTAAACAGAACAGTTCAGGGCAAGACTTAAGAAATCTTCATAGGCGATTGTGATGACGCCTTTAAGTTCCGTGTCGCGAACTCGAAAGGCTTCTAAAAAAAAACAAAACAAAACAAAAATGGTTTTAAAAAAAACTGGAATAACTTCCCCAAAACTTTCTCGTATATTCTTTTGAAATTTCGTTTCATCTGGGTGTGTGTGTGTGTGTGAACACGAATGCTTAAAAACGCATGCAGACTGATAGATGAAATTTGGTATATACTCCTTTCACTAAAATTGTAGATTTCTATCAACTTTAGGAGTAAATTCGTCGCTTTATTTGTTTTAAAAATCAATATGTTTATATATATATATTTACATTTTTTTAATGTCACCTTTATTATGATATTGCAAAAAGATTGAAAATTTCAAAATTTTTGAAAAAACTATTTAGGTAAAGTACTACTTGCAGGTGTCGTATTTACTCCTAAAGTTGAAAGAAATCTACAATTTGAGTGTACATACCAAATTTCATCCATCTGGCTGCTTGCGTTTTTAAGCAATCGTTTTCTCTCGCACACACGGACACACGGACATAATGCCCAAAATTATTTTTGGACTCCGGGAGGTCTAAAACGTGGAGAATCATCAAAATCTCCAAGTCGAATTTTTTTACGATTACAATACCTTCCCTTTATATACTCTACGAGTCTCTTTTACGTTTTTTACATTCTCGTATCACGAGAAAGTAAAAAAAAGTAAAAGGCAAAGACAAAAAAAGAATGTATCGGGGAGAGATGTCACTCACCTGTAAATCTTTGAATTTGAACGCAAATAACAATAAATTGATCGACTGATATCTTTTGATGATTTTGAAGATCGCTCCGTTTTAATAAGAATTTTATAAATTCTGGTGAAAATCGAAATCCCATTTGAGCAAAGGCTGAAAAAAAGAAAGAAAAAACAGGTTCTCAGATGCAAATGAATTCTTGCACAGGGCGTCGCTAGCAATTGGCCCAGAGGGGCGAAAACAGCCTACGGCATCGCACGTGCCGTGCGCCTAGTGGAAATTGACCTTAACTCTATTGCTCTATTGAGCATCAGCAAGTGATATTGCTGAAGTTGGGTTTTTTTGGAAAAAAACGCTAAATTTTCAATATTTTTTTTTTAAGGATTTGTTTCTGAGATCTAAGAGGAGGTTGGTTGGGTGTGTTTGTGTTTTTGATTTCGGGGCCTCAATTTGCCTACCCCCCAAGTTGAGGTGTTATTAGATGTCCTTGCCTCTGAGGTCTAGATCTATGCGGATCGATCGCTGCCCTTTGCCTTCACCTAAACGGATATATTGTTCATTCATTAATTTAAGCGTATATATATATCGGTCTCTTTGTCCAAATAATGTTTTCTCCAAAACGAGAATCTTTCTCACCAAATCCTCCTGATTAGCGCCACCGCCAATAATTCTTACCCTGTGAGAGTTCAATTTCTTCAATGAATCCAGAGCCGTCTCGATCATAAGATTTAAAGGTTGCCAGCCATTGATTGATATAATTATAAAGTTGTTCAAATTCTCTCAGCTCAATCGTTCCACTTCGATCGTGGTCAAATAAACCTAAAACAAAAAAGAACAAAAAAAAATGTTTTAAAAGCATTCTTTGTGCAAATGTCTTCTTATTAGCGTCTTTTTTATAAGTTTTAGCCGCGCAACCCAATTTATAATCGTACAACTGGAGAGCAAAAGGGGGCTCTCGCCCCCTCCGCCCCAGGCGCATCAAGCCTTTGGCGCCCCTCTATACTGACATAGGCGCCCTAAGGCCTCTAAAATATAGCCCAGGGACGGTGATTTTATCATATTCTTTCCATAGATTGTCCAAAAACACGGATAGTTTTCTTTTAAATTATATTACAACTTAAAAAACGACGCCCTTGTTGAGCTTCGCCCCCTCCGCCCTCAAAGGCTAGTTACGCCGCTGCCTATATAACAACATGAGGAAAATTATATATATAACCGGTTGAATAAATTAATCATTTTGACAGAAGGTTTTTTTATGTAATGACAAAAGAATCTGGTATTTTTTAAAAATTTGATATATATATATATATATATATATAAAAGTTAAATCAAAATATCGTGATAAGACCTACCAATGATAATAAATAGTTGTCTATTAATAAATTTTCAATAATAAAAATAAGAATCAACTTGATTTGATAAATATGCAGTTTAGGCTTCAAGTGTAAGGCAGCGTAGCCTTGAGCGTGGCTTGTAATATATTGCTTAATTTTGATATGAATTATTAGTACAGAATGTGACTGTGAGCATGAGATTAAACTTTAAATTTGGGACTGAGCAAAAGATATTCTCAGCTATGGCTCTAAGAAAACGACATAATGTTATTCACGCCCAAAATAATTAATTAAAAAAGAAAATGAGAGAGCGAGAGTGAGATTGGATACCAATCATGAGCTGACAGGCCGTTTCACTAAAATTCCTTCCTTGTCCATTAACCAAAGCTGCCTGTAATTCTTTGGCATTGATTTTTCCAGAACGATCCCTGTCCACGGCTGCAAACCATCTTTGTACATCTGGATTGACTTGCAGGCCAGGATAATTGCCGCCCTGTCCCTTAAATAACAAACAAGAGGTTAATTAAGGCATATAATGTTTGCATTTTAATGTTTTCAACTCACCTGGTAGGCCATTTATTTATTTAATTAATATTTTTTATTGTAATTTATCACGAAATTATATTATTCAATATATAGATTGAAAATGTATTTACAAAATGAATCAGAATTTGACATTGACGTTAGCTTTTAAAAATCGGCCATTAATAAAACAACTTTTGAAAAAAAAAAATTCAAAATTTCATAAGTGAGATTATTAAATTTATTTCAAAAAATTATTAATAAATAATAAAAAAAAAGATTGTAAAGAGAAATGTTATTAACTTATATAAAATAAGATAGATAGTACTTAATTTGGTTAACTGTGTAATGCGCGCCATTTTTTAAATTTTGTGCTGCCATCTCTGACTCGTGTTTGAAGAACAAAAACAAAAAGTAAAAATCTGGTGTGACTGGTCGCACAGCTCACAACTTTCTCTTACCCTTCGGCAAGAGAAAGTTGTGTTCTGTGCTTGTCACACCAGATTTTTTGTGTCGAGATATATTTATACGGTACATTTGAATTTCAAGATGTAAAATTGGGGTAAAGTAGTCTTCAGAAGATTTCAATCACAAAATGAGAATATACATTTTATTGAGAATCTAAAAAATAATTGATTTTTGAATTAGAAAAAAAATCGTTGGAGCCAATTTTAAGAAAATTGAAAAAAACTGAAAAAGTACATCAGTAAAGTACTAGTACTATTGAGAAAATATGGGGCTTTCCAGGCCCACCGGAGGATGGCTGGTCCCATGGGCCCCCTTCAAGTTTTCTTGGGGCAAGGAGCTTTCTGGGGGGGGGGGGGGCCCCCGGCACCCCCCTAGTTACGTCCATTTACTTGACCCTTCAAATTCTTCAGTAGTTGAATACACAATTAATTTCTAATTTTTCAGGATAAATGGAATTCATCAGCTCTAACTATTATTATTATTATTTTTCTTCAATTTTCTAGAATCTCGGATAAGCGGAGAAAAAAAAAAAATTTTTTTTTCAAAAATAAAAAAAAAAAATAGAACGCGAAATAATCCCACTCTGAAA
Organism: Euborellia annulipes; assembly: GCA_023213315.1. Lineage (NCBI taxonomy): Eukaryota > Metazoa > Arthropoda > Insecta > Dermaptera > Anisolabididae > Euborellia > Euborellia annulipes. Next base: position 29,374 of record JAKCPI010000495.1, on the reverse strand, counting down.
TTTTCAGAGCATTTGTAGAAAAAATCAAAGTTTTTTATAAAAAAAAAAAAATTTAAAAAAAAAAGTGTCATTCATCCCGAAATTTTTGTTTTTTCCGAAAATGTCAAAAAAAAAACGTTCAAGATGAATCTGTAAAATTTTGTCATATTTTTTTCTGAAAACTACATTTAAAGACAAAAATTTCAAAAAAAAAAAGAAACGTCCCGATAAGTTAATTTTTGTCAGTTTTACGGTTATAAAAAAAAAAAAAGATCGATGTTTTTTGAAAATGCTATAACTTTTTTTTGGCTGGGTCGAAAAAATCTGAAAAAAATTCTCAGACACGTTTTCAAAAGGGTACAAAAAGATGACAAAGTTTCAGCCAAATCAAAAATGGTCGGGTTCAAAAGTGGTCGAGTTGGCGTGGAATGCCCCATATACACTTTGGCAGTTTCCGTCATAAAAATATTATTTTTGTTTTAAATTTTGTTTTCTACGATATTTTTTATTAGAAGAATTATAATTAAAAAAGTGTTTTAATTATTTTTTCTGTTATATCGAGTTAGAATGAATGGCTCGGCTCGTCTCTTTTAGTCAACTTGGCCAAGATGGCGATTGGCTCTCTTGCTCTCTTGACAACTCCGACCGGCTGGCTCATCGTGCATCGTCTAATTTTTAATATCTTATCTTATTTATTCCCACTTTACAAGGTGAGTGATTTATTTAAATGTTTATTTCATTTGTCCAGATTGAAAATTTTCATTGAGTTCATTAATTAGAGTAATATTATTAGCTTAACCTCGAGAGTGAAGTGTCTGCCTGTCAATGATTGATTCTCACCAAATTTTTAATAATTTTATTCTTTATAACAACGAATTCATTTTAATTTTCATTTATATATTTATTAAATAATTTATTTAATTTAATTCATTCGCTGTTTTCTTCATCTCGGCGAAAAATTTCTGCTTTTCAAAATATTTTCATAACACTCAAAATTTTATTTTTTCTAATAAAAATAATTATCAGCTCTATTTTAAATACTTTTCTTATTCTAATTAACATATGATATTATTATATAATGAATTATTTATATTCTAATACGCTTGAAACTTAAATAAAACTTCATGACCTGATCATGACACAATTATTTTATAATATATCAATGCAATTGCGAAATCTTTATTTATTATTAAATATACCGGTAATAATTTTCTTTTTTATTTTAGATATCAACTCGAACAAGCCATCTAACCTGATATTTGGACCTTTGAAAGAAAACAACAAAATCTCTAATCAGCATATATATACCGGTATATATATATATGAGGTAATTAATTTTCTTATTTATTTTCAAATTAACTATCTTTGATAGGAAGAAATTATTAAATATTTTTCTTTTTAATTTCAGCTAGAATATTGAAAGAGTTTCGCCATCTGATCCGACTTCGTTCCTCAGAAAACATATTATGCCCAAAATTTTATAATTTATATATACATATGATTATTGATGGGTGTGTAATGAAAGAAAAAAAATTCTACGATCTCTTTTTAAGAAGAAAAGAAAACATTCTGCAGTTCACAACAAATTTAAAAATAAAATCAAGGCAAGTTCCAAATCAAAATATTCATCACTCTAAGTGCTCATAAGTAAAATCCCTAATAATATTGATTCTAATAATAATCTAGTATTTTTTTTTATATTTTTTTCCCATTGAAATCTAAATAATACTCTCGTTAGAAAAAAAAACATAATTGAATACATTTATTAATTTACATTTTCTTAAATGTCAAATTTAATCCTCTTTATATTTATTTTTGAACTTAAAGAATTAATTCTAATCCTTCTGCTATTCTTAAGTTTAAATTATAATGATACTTTTTGTCTAATTTTCAGATTGTTATCTACTCGGGCTTCTTTGAAGAGATTTCCTCATTGCTGCTCTGACGTCTGCTCTTTAGAATATATGTATAACTTTTTTCTTTAATCAAAAAATGCCTGAAGACTATAGAATAGCGTTGACCCAGAACATAAATGTGAATGGAAATCATTTAAGAGACTATTATTAAAATTGTCGAAGCTCCAGGCATCTTATTTATCGTTGAAGAAGAGATGACTCAACGGCCTCTTAGTGTTAAGTGACCTTGGGAAGACAGAGAAGTCTCAGCGACTGATTGCCTCCGAAATACCTGAGCCAAATGGCCATTGGACATCGAATGGATTTGCCGCCTCTGGTCTTTGACTAACAAGAGGGAAGTTGAGGAAGTAACGAACCGAAAGCCCACTCAATGGAACTACGGTACATCAAAAAGTGAGTATAAAAAAACTACACAAAACAAATTGGGGAAATAATCAGCAAGTCTTCTTCTCGTTAATTGTTTTGGCAGATACAGTAGTTCTAACAACCTAATACTAATCATCATAATTTAGTCTTTTGTAAAAAATTTTAATGAGTGGAAAGGCTTTTTTTTACAACGCTTTTTTCATTCAGGATTTTATTATCATTCTGCTACTTTTCTTTGCTATTTTAAACATTTTTATTTCATTACCATCTACTTTCAAAAAAAAAAAAAATTTTAACAAAATTCATAAGCGTAACTTTATTTAATATTGAGTTTTAATGGAGTGAAGCCTTAGTCTTTGGGTGTTCAAAATACTGAATTAGGGAAATTTAAATGATGGAATGAAAACTTGCTGGTATTTTTTCCAATTTACTAACTTAGCAAATAAAAAAAAATAGTATTGATAATTATCTAGGTGTTTTAGTATTTACTTGAAATTGAATTATAAAACTTTTAGAGAAAATAGATTTTATTCATGATAAAAACTAAAAGATGACATTATTCTTTTAATATATATATATACACAGTAGGTGGCCTTTTGGTTATACCTGCAAAAAATTTTTTTTAGAAATTCTTTTGTTTACGCTGTTCAAAAGTGTCCTTTTACAAAAAAAATAAGATGTGCAAAGTTTTGCCATCGATCCGAAAATTCTTTCCCGAGGCTCAAAGCCCTTGAAGTTGGCCAAAAAGCGATTTTTGTTATAATTATAATTTAGGGGGAGGTATATTAATAAAAATTAGTTTAGTATTTTCTACACATGAATGCAAGTTCAATTGGAAGGCCTTAATTCATTATTTTGATGCACAAGATGTCGTTTAGAAGTCTATCAGAAAAAAAAATCTCCAACTCGATGCCTGGGGAAAAAACAAAAATGCCATGTAAGTATTTTTATAATTTCTTTTTATTAAAATTAAATGCATGAATTAATTATATAATAGACAAGTTTTTTTATTTTTTTAATACTGTATAATACAAAAAAAATATATATATATATAAATTTTCTAATACAAATTTTTTTTTTTTTTTTAGTGAAATAAAAAATGATTATTCATAAAATGAATTGTCATTTATTTATTACATATTATAATTTCTCCCCCGAGGATGTCACCTTGTCGTGGTGGGGGAGCTTAGGGTCTCGGCCTGACCAAGAACATCCAAGTCTCATTGCCTTGGTTCATCCAAGGGAATTTAAACCAGAATAAATGCTAAAGACTTTATATATTTAATAAATATTATTAAATATATTCTCTTTAGCGCCCCTGGCGCGCAAAGAGCCGGCGGCCTTCTTTGCCTTGCTGCATGCATACATGCAGGGGGGCAAGCGGCGGCCGCCGCCGTCGCCTCTGTCGACTTGACCTCTCTGCGCATGCGCCAGGGGGCAAGGAGTGGGGACTGGAAGCTATAAAAGCAATTGCGCGCATGGGTTGGTGGTCGGGGATGGTGGTGGCCAGCAAACTGATCACATCGTCGCGCCTCATCCAAGACTCTTAATAACTGTTATTTATAAATAAAGACTTATATAATAAAGATTTCATTTATTCTCTATTCCCTATCCCTAGTATATAATATTTCTTTCTATTATCCTATTATATTATTTATCTTAATATGAGAATATTAACTAAATCTAATTTAAATATTTTACTATTATTTTAATTATTTCAAATTAATATTTTTTCTATCTACCTATTGAAAGTAATAAATATATTATTAGTATACTATTTAATTAAAGATTATTAATAATCTCAATGTTAGTTTTTTATTAATAGAAGAATATTAATTAGGATAAATATTTTTAATACTTTAAATATATTTTTCAATTAATATTCTCCCTTTAATACGAAACAAACCTTGAGATCACTAAATAGTTTACTAATAATATCTATTAAAGATTTGTTACCTGTCTTTTTCCATTACCAAATGATTTCTTCCAATGCTGTCAGCTTGATGTAAGACCTTAAAAAAGAAAAATAGCATTTATTATTATTTTTCTCCCTTGGGAGGCTTTAGGGTTTGTTACAATGAGTTTTTTTTTTAGCATACAAAAAACTTGTACAAATAATAGTAGAAGAGTAAAGCATATTATCCAAAGCATTATAAAAGCATGCAAATATAATACAACAGGGCTTAAATGAAGAAAAAAAAAAAAAAAAAAAAATTTCTTTACAATCATATTAATTTACAGAATAATTTTTTCTATTTAATTAAAAGTTGAATTCAATTTCTTCTAAAGTAAATATTTAAGATGAATAGGTTTTCTATAGTTATTTAGGGAGAGGAGCTAACGTCATTTCTTTTCCACATGAGGACTTCTCAAGGTAAAGATTATTTTATTTATTATTAATATCCTATGTTTAAATGAAACTATATGAGCTCTGATAAATTAAAATTATTTAAAAAATTGTCTTTAAAATATAACTAACAAAGCTGTGAGTGTTATTTATTGGGGGGGGGGGGGGGGAGGGTCCGGTGGCCTGGTGCAATTGACAGCACGCGTATGCCCCCGGGCGATCCTGGGTTCGATTCCCGGGGGCCATGGGATTTTTGGCCTCGCCAATAAATAACACTCACAGTTTTGTTAGATATATATATCTATGAATTTAATTCGAAGAGAAGTTGCTGTTGATGTTACGGAATGGAAAAGAATAAGTACAGGTGGAGCAAATGAAGAGAGCCTTTGGATGCCAAATGCCGAAAAGGAGACGTTTCGGACAAAATTTATTTGTCCATCCTCAGTCCTTGTTGGCTTATAAATCAATTAGGCACAAAGTTGTCATTGTTGTTTTGGCACGAATTTGTGCGCATGTATATTTTCATGAAAACATTTTCATTATCTTATAGTCTCTCACGTAACATTGACACTCGCCTGATTTTATAAAAAAAAAATCTGGTGTGACTGGCGCACAGCACACAACTTTCTCTTACCCTTCGGTAAGAGAAAGTTGCGCACTGTGCTGGTCACACCAGATTTTTTGTGTCGAGATATATTTAGTTTCCGATAGCACCTTAGTTTCAAACTTGCATTTTAAATGTTGACTGCTTCAAATAAACTATGGTTATTTTTCAAAATTTTAATCTCATATTTGGACATTTTATACACAATATAGAATCGTAAATAAATACAAAATTTCATAAGAATTGGAAAAAAAATTTTAAATGCGTAAAAAGTTCCAAAGGGGACCCCCTTTTGAATCGAAATTAACATACAAATCCCTATAGGAAATTAACATTGATTCTATGCGAAGATAAGGTGGAAAGGGAATTTAAAAAGAGTAGAGAGAGACGATAATGTTTGCAAGTGGGAGAGATATATATATATGTTTTCTTTGAAACAATTAAAACAGAAATAAAAAAAAATAAATGGGAATTTAAATAATAATTGATTTTTAATCTAATAAAAAGAAAAAAGATTTAAATTCCGTTACCATGGCAACCATTTCTATCTTTCCTATGAAGAACAAGAGTAAAGTGGTCTTCAGAAGATTTCAACGGCAAAATGAGAATATACATTTTAAAGAGCATCTAAAAAATAATTGATTTTTGAATTTTAAAAAAAATCCTTGGAGGGAATTTTGAGAAAATCGAAAAAAACTGAAAAAGTACATCAGTAAAGTACTAGTACTTTTTGGCCGATTTTGTTCAAAAGCTTATTTTGAGCGTGTGGGAAGGTACCTAAGTTAAATATAAAATTTCAATCCGGTAGCTCAATTCCTTCATGCTAAAAATCTGTCCACACATACAGACACACACACACACACACACGACCAATTTGCGGGACCCACTTTTTTTGGACTCAGGGGACCTCAAAACATGTATATCCATCAAAATCTCGACATCGAATTTTTGACATGATCGCAATACTTTCTCTCCTATATATTTCATATATAGGCTAAGAGAAAGTAATATACATGCGCACAAATTCCTGCCGAGACAACAATGACAACTTTGTGCCTAATTAGTTTATAAGCCAACGAGGACTGAAGATGGACATATAAATTTTGTCCGAAACGTCTCCTTTTCGGCATTTGGCAACCAAAGGCTCTCTTCATTTGCTCCACCTGTACTTATTCTTTTCCATTCTATCTATGAATTTGTTAAGTCCAAAAAGAATCGAGATGTTTTGAATACGAATATAAATATCTATTTCAAATATATAAATTTTGAAAATATTTAAATTTAAAATATAAATATGAATCTATGTATATAATTTAATAATTTTGTTTATAATGATAGTGTCTAAAAAAATTTTTAAAAATTGCTTCCATTATAAATTTTGAATTCCTATTAATTAAAATTTTCTAACTGATAAATAATTTACTTGAGAAAACCCCGAGTGGAAAGAAATGAAGGATCCAGGGATTTGTAAGGGTGAACCAAGTCATGTATTCCTAAAAAAAAATTAAAATAAATTCCTAAGCTCATAGAGCCACCCTGAATATTTCTTATTATTATTATTAGAGCCCTTAAAAACCTGTATTACTTTTTTAAAACTGACAGTTTTTAGATTGAAAGTTTAACTACTTACAAAATTAGTTTTCAGAAAAAAAACGGGCCCAAGTGCTGTTTGTTTCCTTTTCGATTAGATATTCTTGCTCTATCAGACTGTTGCTTTTTGATATAAAACTGATTCAGCGATGTTTTCACTTTCCATCTTCATTCCCGGCCACTGCGTTGTGCCTTTTGTGCCTGAAAAAGTAGAAAAAAACTATTAGATATGATTAGAGACACATATAGTATTTTAAATGTCTTTTCATTATTTTTTTTTCTTTATATCATATATCATCATACTATATAATAATTGCCTAAGACCGTGTCCGATGTGTGAAACAACCAATCAGGCCTCAGGGATAGCGCTGATTGGCGAAATACAGAGAGGGCGGAGCCGGAGAGGCAAATTCAAATTTTTTTTTAACCAGGAGAGATATCAATTTGGTTTCTTCCCTAAAGCCTTCCCTTGATAAGAATCTAAATTCGTTGTTTCAGAGTTTTTTTAAATTCGGCAGCCCCCCCCCCCCCCAAATTTTTTAATCTTCTATATCTTCAAATATAAACATGCTTTTTTGGATTTAAAATTCTTCAATGAATATCTATCAAGGGGTTTAAAAGTTAAAATATTTTTTGTATAATTGCCCCCCACCCCCCGAAATTTTTAATTCTTCTATTTCTTCAAATATTAACATGGTTTTTTGGATTTAAAATTCTTGAATGAATATCTATCAAGGGATTTAAAAGTTTAAATATTTTTTGTGTAATTGCCCCCCCCCCGAAATTTTTAATTCTTCTATTTCTTCAAATATTAACATGCTTTTTTGGATTTAAAATTCTTGAATGAATATCTATCAAGGGATTTAAAAGTTTAAATATTTTTTGTGTAATTGCCCCCCCCCCCCGAAATTTTTAATTCTTCTATTTCTTCAAATATTAACATGCTTTTTTGGATTTAAAATTCTTGAATGAATATCTATCAAGGGATTTAAAAGTTTAAATATTTTTTGTGTAATTGCCCCCCCCCCCCGAAATTTTTAATTCTTCTATTTCTTCAAATATTAAAATGCTTTTTTGGATTTAAAATTCTTCAATGAATATCTATCAAGGGGTTTAAAAGTTTAAATATTTTTTGTGTAATTGCCCCCCCCCCCCCGAAATTTTTAATTCTTCTATTTCTTCAAATATTAACATGGTTTTTTGGATTTAAAATTCTTCAATGAATATCTATCAAGGGGTTTAAAAGTTTAAATATTTTTTGTGTAATTGCCCCCCACCCCCCGAAATTTTTAATTCTTCTGTTTCTTCAAATATTAACATGGTTTTTTGGATTTAAAATTCTTCAATGAATATCTATCAAGGGGTTTAAAAGTTTAAATATTTTTTGTGTAATTGCCCCCCCCCCCCCCCGGAAATTTTTAATTCTTCTATTTCTTCAAATATTAACATGGTTTTTTGGATTTAAAATTCTTCAATGAATATCTATCAAGGGGTTTAAAAGTTTAAATATTTTTTGTGTAATTGCCCCCCCCCCCCCGAAATTTTTAATTCTTCTATTTCTTCAAATATTAACATGGTTTTTTGGATTTAAAATTCTTGAATGAATATCTATCAAGGGGTTTAAAAGTTTAAATATTTTTTGTGTAATTGCCCCCCCCCCAGGAAATTTTTAATTCTTCTATTTCTTCAAATATTAACATGGTTTTTTGGATTTAAAATTCTTGAATGAATATCTATCAAGGGGTTTAAAAGTTTAAATATTTTTTGTGTAATTGCCCCCCCCCCGAAATTTTTAATTCTTCTATTTCTTCAAATATTAACATGCTTTTTTGGATTTAAAATTCTTCAATGAATATCTATCAAGGGGTTTAAAAGTTTAAATATTTTTTGTATAATTGCCCCCACCCCCCGAAATTTTTAATTCTTCTGTTTCTTCAAATATTAACATGGTTTTTTGGATTTAAAATTCTTGAATGAATATCTATCAAGGGGTTTAAAAGTTTAAATATTTTTTGTGTAATTGCCCCACCCCCCGAAATTTTTAATTCTTCTATTTCTTCAAATATTAACATGGTTTTTTGGATTTAAAATTCTTCAATGAATATCTATCAAGGGGTTTAAAAGTTTAAATATTTTTTGTGTAATTGCCCCCCCCCCCGAAATTTTTAATTCTTCTATTTCTTCAAATATTAACATGGTTTTTTGGATTTAAAATTCTTGAATGAATATCTATCAAGGGGTTTAAAAGTTTAAATATTTTTTGTGTAATTGCCCCCCCCCCCCGAAATTTTTAATTCTTCTATTTCTTCAAATATTACAATGTTTTTTTGGATTTAAAATTCTTGAATGAATATCTATCAAGGGGCTTAAAAGTTTAAAGATTTATTGTGCAATTGCCCCACCCCCGAAATTTTTATTTTAAAATTCTTGATTTTTTTTAATAGGTCCCTGTCCGCCTGATTTCATTTGCATGCCCGTTGGCTCGAATCAGTTTATTAAAGGGAAATTTAGGCTTGCTTCTTGCCCGTAATTTTCTCATGGCCTTCAAAACCCAGAGGCCGGGCAGGGCGAATACTCAAATTTTAAACTTGATTCATTGTATTTTCATTTAGGCGAAAATAATATGGGCTTTAAAATTAAGAGAAAAACTACTGATCACGCACCGAGACGCCGCCCGCCAGGGCCAAGTTGAGATGGGCGCGGCGAAGCCGCGCCTTTCTCAACTTGTAATATATAAAAGTTCCTGGATGATCGAGTTGGAGCTCGGTGTTAATTTTTATATAAGATTGGAAAAAACTAAAAAAATACAAGTACCCGAATTTTCCCAAAGATGAGACATAGCGTAATTTCATTTTCGTACCGCTTACAGACAAATATATAGAATGCTGGTACATGTTGCAACCTAGAGAATTTCCATAAATATTAGATGGAAGGTGACAAAAACATAACTTTGCTCATTGGTAACAATCGGCTTCGAAAATGTTATTTAATTTCGAATCATCATCTGTTCTTGTTGTTAGCAACCTAACAAAGTTGTTTAGAACAACGCCAAGTCTAGGGGTTGTTTAAAAATGAGGTTTCGGACTTTTGCCCCACCTTACTCTATATATTAAAAGAATAATGTCATCTTTGTTAGAACTACTGTATCTGCCAAAACAATTAACGAGAAGAAGACTTGCTGATTATTTCCCCAATTTGTTTTGTGTAGTTTTTTTATACTCACTTTTTGATGTACCGTAGTTCCATTGAGTGGGCTTTCGGTTCGTTACTTCCTCAACTTCCCTCTTGTTAGTCAAAGACCAGAGGCGGCAAATCCATTCGATGTCCAATGGCCATTTGGCTCAGGTATTTCGGAGGCAATCAGTCGCTGAGACTTCTCTGTCTTCCCAAGGTCACTTAACACTAAGAGGCCGTTGAGTCATCTCTTCTTCAACGATAAATAAGATGCCTGGAGCTTCGACAATTTTAATAATAGTCTCTTAAATGATTTCCATTCACATTTATGTTCTGGGTCAACGCTATTCTATAGTCTTCAGGCATTTTTTGATTAAAGAAAAAAGTTATACATATATTCTAAAGAGCAGACGTCAGAGCAGCAATGAGGAAATCTCTTCAAAGAAGCCCGAGTAGATAACAATCTGAAAATTAGACAAAAAGTATCATTATAATTTAAACTTAAGAATAGCAGAAGGATTAGAATTAATTCTTTAAGTTCAAAAATAAATATAAAGAGGATTAAATTTGACATTTAAGAAAATGTAAATTAATAAATGTATTCAATTATGTTTTTTTTCTAACGAGAGTATTATTTAGATTTCAATGGGAAAAAAATATAAAAAAAAAATACTAGATTATTATTAGAATCAATATTATTAGGGATTTTACTTATGAGCACTTAGAGTGATGAATATTTTGATTTGGAACTTGCCTTGATTTTATTTTTAAATTTGTTGTGAACTGCAGAATGTTTTCTTTTCTTCTTAAAAAGAGATCGTAGAATTTTTTTTTCTTTCATTACACACCCATCAATAATCATATGTATATATAAATTATAAAATTTTGGGCATAATATGTTTTCTGAGGAACGAAATCGGATCAGATGGCGAAACTCTTTCAATATTCTAGCTGAAATTAAAAAGAAAAATATTTAATAATTTCTTCCTATCAAAGATAGTTAATTTGAAAATAAATAAGAAAATTAATTACCTCATATATATATATACCGGTATATATATGCTGATTAGAGATTTTGTTGTTTTCTTTCAAAGGTCCAAATATCAGGTTAGATGGCTTGTTCGAGTTGATATCTAAAATAAAAAAGAAAATTATTACCGGTATATTTAATAATAAATAAAGATTTCGCAATTGCATTGATATATCATACTTATATATAATTGCCTTAAACCGTGTCCGATGTGTGAAACAACCAATCAGGCCTCAGGGATAGCGCTGATTGGCGAAATACAGAGAGGGCGGAGCCGGAGAGGCAAATTCAAATTTTTTTTTAACCAGGAGAGAATCAATTTGGTCAAGGAATTTGGTTTCTTCCCTAAAGCCTTCCCTTGATAAGAATCTAAATTCGTTGTTTCAGAGTTTTTTTAAATTCGGCAGCCCCCCCCCCCCCCCGAAATTTTTAATTCTTCTATTTCTTCAAATAAAAAAAACATGCTTTTTTGGATTGAAAATTCTTCAATGAATATCTATCAAGGGATTTAAAAGTTTTAATATTTTTTGTGTAATTCCCCCCCCCCCCCGAAATTTTTAATTCTTCTATTTCTTCAAATAAAAAAAACATGCTTTTTTGGATTTAAAATTCTTCAATGAATATCTATCAAGGGATTTAAAAGTTTTAATATTTTTTGTGTAATTGCCCCCCCCCCCCCCCCGAAATTTTTAATTCTTCTATTTCTTCAAATATAAACATGCTTTTTTGGATTTAAAATTCTTCAATGAATATCTATCAAGGGATTTAAAAGTTTAAAGATTTATTGGGCAATTGCCCCACCCCCGAAATTTTTAATTTAAAATTCTTGATTTTTTTTAATAGGTCCCTGTCCGCCTGATTTCATTTGCATGCCCGTTGGCTCGAATCAGTTTATTAAAGGGAAATTTAGGCTTGCTTCTTGCCCGTAATTTTCTCATGGCCTTCAAAACCCAGAGGCCGGGCAGGGCGAATACTCAAATTTTAAACTTGATTCATTGTATTTTCATTTAGGCAAAAATAATATGGGCTTTAAAATTAAGAGAAAAACTACTGATCACGTATCAAGACGCCGCCCGCCAGGGCCAAGTTGAGATGGGCGCGGCGAAGCCGCGCCTTTCTCAACTTGTTATAAAATAATTGTGTCATGATCAGGTCATGAAGTTTTATTTAAGTTTCAAGCGTATTAGAATATAAATAATTCATTATATAATAATATCATATGTTAATTAGAATAAGAAAAGTATTTAAAATAGAGCTGATAATTATTTTTATTAGAAAAAATAAAATTTTGAGTGTTATGAAAATATTTTGAAAAGCAGAAATTTTTCGCCGAGATGAAGAAAACAGCGAATGAATTAAATTAAATAAATTATTTAATAAATATATAAATGAAAATTAAAATGAATTCGTTGTTATAAAGAATAAAATTATTAAAAATTTGGTGAGAATCAATCATTGACAGGCAGACACTTCACTCTCGAGGTTAAGCTAATAATATTACTCTAATTAATGAACTCAATGAAAATTTTCAATCTGGACAAATGAAATAAACATTTAAATAAATCACTCACCTTGTAAAGTGGGAATAAATAAGATAAGATATTAAAAATTAGACGATGCACGATGAGCCAGCCGGTCGGAGTTGTCAAGAGAGCAAGAGAGCCAATCGCCATCTTGGCCAAGTTGACTAAAAGAGACGAGCCGAGCCATTCATTCTAACTCGATATAACAGATATCATTTAATAACTCATTAAAATATTAGCCTAAAGAAAAAAAAATTAATTAAAACAATTTTTATTAACTAAATGCTTTTATTTAACTTACTCTTTCAAAATCAGCAACTTTGAGTCTTTGTTTAAGTCACTTCCCGAAGAGCTACCAAAATTTACCGGATGTGCTTTTGTGATGCTAAAAGATCAAAATTGAATTTTTTAACTTACATCCCCCTAATGAAATTTTTACCATCTCTGAATGCAAAAGAAACGATATTCTAGAGTTCTCAGCTTTCCAAAAATCAATCATAGGTGAAAAATTGTTAATTATAAGCAAAACAATTGGATAGAGAGCAAAGCGCCTAGCAGATAGGCAACCAAAGTGTTTTTTTTTTTATCCAGGTCTTGATAACTAACTATTTTGTTTATTAATTAACAGATTTTCAAGAATGAATGCTTTTTGAAAAGCTAAAGAACTAGAGGAAATCTGCACCTCTGATTGGGCTGAAATTTCATATTTCACCGCTTTGTATATTTTTTAAGGATGATTAGGGAGGGGGAGTGTAAACGTACTTAAAAAAAAAAACTAGACTATTACACGGAATTTTTCAATGCTGTTTTTTTTAAATGAATTATATTCTTGAGGCGGAATAGCACCGAAGGTGTTACGCATGTTTTTTCCGCTAAGAGGGCGCTGGGTGTCATCAAAAGTATGCCCAAAAAATCAAGTAATTCAAAAATTTGCCAAGAGATGTCAGAATGGTAGCTAATAATATTTAATGCATTTGGTTGATTTTCATTGATCTTTTAACAATAAATACTTTATAAATGTTATTATATATTATGTATCTTTTAGAAAAGCATAAAAATATATAAATATAGGCCAGATATAGGCTAATACTATATCGGTTGTTAGACTAGCCTGCCATCTATTGCAAGAATTCTGAACTCATTTGACAGTTGATACAGAAAAACAAACTTTCAATAATTTTTATATTATTATTATTAATCACATATTAATTAAGAAAATTTTAGATGATTTAATTAAAAATTATGTGTCATATAGTTCAGCACTCTTGCAAAAGATGGCAGGCTGGTCTAAAGCGCCTCATTCACGCCGTACTTTAGTAAGCGACCCCGGCTCTGCTCGCCAAATCCGCCTCAGGAGCCGAACCGAGCCTGGACAGATTCATTTGGGCCTTCTGTCCGGCTCGTTAAGATATGCGGATTTGCCTCGTTTAAAGGCGCCCAGCTGTGTGGTGAAAAATTGACGGATCCGGACTCGCGTACCAAAGTACGGCGTGCATGCGTGAATGGGGGGGGGGGGGGCCTTAACAGCCGGTATATATCTGGCCTATATTTTTATGCTTTTATAAAAGATACATAATATATAATAACATTTATAAAGTATTTATGTTAAAAGATCAATGAAAATCAACTAAATGCATTAAATTTTATTAGCTACAATTCTGACATCTCTTGGCAAATTTTTGAATTACTTGAGATTTTGGGCATACTTTTTATGACACACAACGCCCTCTTAGCGGGAAAAACATGCGAACTGTGTATACTGGTACAAAGGACAGATGTGAATTTTCTTTGTATTTGTTTCCAAAGCGGGAGTTGCAATTGTTTAAAGCCTTGCAAAGGTCAAAGTTGAATGATTATTTATTAGGGCACGCCCAAATGTATTAAAATAAAAATAAAACAAGATGTTCATTTAGCGAACAGGTTTCGCACTCTCTGCTGGAACACGAAAGAAAAAAAAAACTTTTTTTTTTTTTAAATCGAAAACCCAAATTGATTGATTGATTGATTGATGGAATGAAGAGGGAAAGGATTTAGGTGTATGTCAAGTGTCGGTGTCGTTGTCAATAGAAGAAGAAGAAGAAGAAGAGAGGATCTCCCCCCTCCCCCCCCCCTCGCAGGTGAAAGACCTGCCTGATGATGCAAAATCTCGTTCAGATTTCAAATCGAACGTGTTTCAATGCCAAGGACAAAATCAAAAATCTGTTTTGAGTAATAAAAAAAATCTGGTGTGACTGGCCGCACCAGATTTCTTTGTGTCGAGATATATTTACTTTCCCATAGCAACCAATAGAGAGAATCGTAAATGAATACGAGGGCAGGTCAATTCCCGGTCCGTGACTGTTTGAATGTAACACAGGTTTTGGGATAAAAAATGATTTTATTTTTCAAGTCTCTATACACTTTGTCCAACATTTCTCCAATTTTTTTTTATTCCTTCCAAAAAATAAGATTTGTTGAGATCGTTGGAGTCAAATCTCTTTCCGCCGAGGTTTGGAAACAAGAAATATTCACTCGGGGCTAAATCCGGAGAATAGGGCGGCTAAGGAAGCAATTCGTATCCCAATTCATGGATTCACTTTGTTCCATTTTCTTCTCAAATCACGAAATAGTCTGCCATTAATAGATGTCAAACAAAAACTAAAAGACCCAGCTGGTTCAAATTTCGCCAGGAGTCAGCTGATAGGAGCAGTGTTGCCATTTCAGTAAAGAGGCGGGAAATCTAAAAAGTCACGGACTTATTGACCTGCCCTCGTACATTTCATAAGAATTGGAAAACATTTTTTAAAATGCATAAAAAGTTCCAAAGGGAACTTAACCCCTTTTGAATCGAAATTAACATGCAAATCCCCATATGGGGATTTAACATTGGACTCTATGGAAGGAAGAGCCGGAAAATGAATTTGAAAAATCTGAAATACATCAGTAAAGTGTACCTCAAACAATTTTCACGAAAAATTTTACTAATATAATTTTTTTTTTTAACACACTGTTTTTCTCCCACACTTACAGGCACATGCACACAATCTTTTCGGCAAATAGGCCATATAAGACTTTGACGATAACCGTTGTTAATGAATAGTTTCGGGATTTTTCTTTTTATAAAATTTGAAAAAACTAAAAGTACTAGTACTCGAGGTTTCCCAAAGTCGAGATCAATCGTACTTTGTTTTGTATACCGCAAATAGCGAAGGAAATATTTAAAATTTGAAAAAGTTTTCGAGAACTGATGCTCGTTTAATATTATAGTATTAAATATCTATTGGGGGTCCAGGCATTTTTATTTAAGCCATATGGTATCCAAATGGCTTAAATAAAATCATCGGACTGCCTGGGATCCGAACCCGCGACCCTTGGCATACAAGGAAGGCGCGCTTCCAACTACACCAAGCCCGAGGGCGATATACTTTTTAAAGATAATCTAAAACATAGTTGATTTATTTGAATTTTAATCGAGAAAATCGAAAAAATCCAAAAATGTACTTGAGTAGGAATGTCTGTAGGCTGGTCGTTAAGGGGGTTCAGGAGCGACGTCTAAACGTACTTAAAAAAAAAACGAGACTATTATAAGGAATTTTTCAATGCGGTTTTTTTTAAATGAATTAAATTCTTAAGAGATTATTGGGACATCGAGCTATAATTTTTTAAATGACTTATTAAAAATTATCGTAATTAATTTTTTTGTTATCAAGCAAATACAAAAAAACAATCTGTCACAATAATCTTTAAATTTTGTTTTAATTTAAAAATGAATTTATTGTTATTATTAATCACATATCCCAGATAGCACACTTCGTCTTATGTACCTACCGTTTAGTTCCAGTTTACGGCCAAGACGTACCTGGACCTAAATGGTAAGTAAAGCGGGCTAACATGGCGGATACGTCCAATCATGTATGTACATAAGATGTCCCGCCCCGACCTATTCCAGACATACACTTAGAATTTTTTTCAAAAAAATATTTTTGTATTTTCAAAGTATTTTTTTCAGTTCCTCATACGGCTTAGAGATAGAATATTTTAAAAAAATGTTAATTTTTTTTTTCAAATTATTTATTTCTCTTTTTCAAGGGTTTTGGAAATTATTAAAAATATATTTAAAAAATACACAAGTGTAGGTCGCATAGCGGACCTATTCCGGCTGTAAACTTAGAATTTTTTTTCAAAAAAAAAGAAAAAAAAAAATACAAGTGTAGGTCGCATACCGGACCTATTCCGGCTGTAAACTTAGAATTTTTTTTTCAAAAAAAAAAAAAAAAAAAAAATACAAGTGTAGGTCGCATACCGGACCAATTCCGGCTGTAAACTTAGAATTTTTTTTCAAAAAAAAAAAAAAAAAAAATACAAGTGTAGGTCGCATACCGGACCAATTCCGGCTGTAAACTTAGAATTTTTTTTCAAAAAAAAAAGAAAAAAAAAATACAAGTGTAGGTCGCATACCGGACCAATTCCGGCTGTAAACTTAGAATTTTTTTTCAAAAAAAAAAAAGAAAAAAAAATACAAGTGTAGGTCGCATACCGGACCAATTCCGGCTGTAAACTTAGAATTTTTTCAAAGAAAAATTTTTTTTATCAATTTTATTTACCAAAACAAATGTGAAGTTATGATCCATTAATATGTTGGAATGCTAATCCTAATAAAATAAAATTTATCAAATTTTTAAATTTTTGTATAAATATTTTGTTTAATTTTTTTTTATGAACATTGAACAAATAATTGTTTTTTTTAGGATTCCTATATAAAAAGGTAAGTTTGGTTTTATTTTTTATTATTTATATTATTTATTATAAAAATAAAATCTTTAAAGACAATGTGGAGAAAGCCCGTAATAGAGATAGAAGATAAAATAAAATTAGGACCGAAAACAAGTTTGTCTTTTTATTTCATCTTCCAAAATCTTTCAATTTTTCTAGGTATTGGAACATTTATTTGCATATACTTGTTTGATTGACTAATCTGCAGAAAATGGGCTTACCGCGTGGTTTAAAATCTTCCCCCAATTTTTGGCCCTGTATTTGGGAAAGAAATTATAATTTATAATGGCATGTTTATAAAAGAGCTCGTTTGATATACCAAGAAGAAATGCAATCTTGTCACAATTTATATGATGATTGTAATAACATATTAGAAAATCGCCTAATTAAAATGCTATTAAAATTTAGACGAATGGAATGCGGACAGTGGCTTAGAATTGACAAAAAGATGGCTGGAATGGAAAAAAAATAAAATATTAAACAATTGGAAAAACCCAGGAAAAACCCAGCGTCATTGTATTCAAAAATGGCAATGCCCTTTGTAAAGGGATAGACTACCTGCCTGCTAAAACTGACCGCTTTCTAGCTTTAGTCTGCATTCAGCTTTTGACCTGAGAAGATGTATTTTTCAATTTCTGTTCCAACGAAATTCATGAGTTGACAAATTTTTTTTTTTTTTTATAAACTTTTTTGTCAAAAAAATATCTAAATAATTGTTTCATAATAATTTTTTTTTTTTTTTTTTTTTTTTTTTTTTTAAAGGTCCTTCTCGGCATCTAAGGCCCTTTAGACCCCATCCCTATTTATTTCAAATGATTTGTAGTCAAATCAAATGAAATAAATTTTTCTCGCTTGGGA
Organism: Euborellia annulipes; assembly: GCA_023213315.1. Taxonomy (NCBI): domain Eukaryota; kingdom Metazoa; phylum Arthropoda; class Insecta; order Dermaptera; family Anisolabididae; genus Euborellia; species Euborellia annulipes. The sequence goes on along the minus strand of JAKCPI010000495.1, from coordinate 11,235 downwards.
TGGGAAGCGAACCCGGGACTCCGGTGCGAGAATCATAATAATTTTATAATTTTTTCTTTTTTTTTAGATCAATTGTCTTTTGTAAGCAGGCTGAAATGAACAAATCTCCTTGAGAAAATAGAAATGTCTTTTCTATCAACCGGAAGAAATATGGAAGAAAACAACGATTATAAAAATTTAATCAGTATTTTTCCAAATGTATGTTTATCTTTGTTTAAAAAAAGTCCTAGACCATTTTATGAATCTAGCAATATTATGTACCGGTATATTTTATTTATTTTATAATGTTATCTTTTTGTATAATTATTATTTATTAACAGATACGAGTAGGATGGCAGCCAGGAAAGAAATCAGACAAAAATCTAATCAATCTTTATCTAATTTTATTTCGATTACCGACGTTTCGGACGCAAATTGCGCACTTCCTCAGGTCAGCAAGAAACAATGAATCGTACACCCATGAATTGTGTTTTTATATTGTTAAAAAAAAAAAAAAAAATACGCCCATCTGTATTTTATTAACTGTCTATTGTCCTGAGGAAGGGCGCGATTTGCGTCCGAAATGTCGGCAATCGAAATAAAATTAGATAAAGATTGATTAAATTTTTGTCTGATTTCTTTCCTGGCTGCCATTCTACTCACATCTGCTAATAGTTCAGCCATCATCTCAATATTATTATTTATTAATTTTAAATTCTTATTCCTCAAATAAAAAAAAAGTTGTTATACAAAATGTGTTTTTTCTTTATCTTTTGTGCTTTGGAGTTTCTGTTTCAAAGTTTTCCCATATAAAAACAATAATAAAAAAAAAAAAATTAAAATAATTAAAACTATTTATAATTTAAGTTTTTACTGTGTTAATCCCTCTGCATGATAATGTCCTATGCCAAATGGAGTCTTAATTTTTTTAACATAACGCAAAAATAAGATGAAAATAAATAAGAATCTGCAGGACCAAATTTGGATGTAGAATATATTAAAAACATATTCCTGGGTCGCGCACGGGACCAAAAAGATTCGTCCTGGCAGTACGCACAAAGGTACTGTTCGGGTCGCACGGGGCCATAGACAGGACCTAAACGGGACACCTTATGTACGCATGGAATGTAGGAAGAGCTCCATAAAATGTACCTACATCGTAGGTCCTGCGACCCAAAATGTATCTGCATAAGACGAACGACAGGTCGCGGCGGGACATAGGATGTACATACATAAGACGAATGTGTGCTATCTGGGATGAATTAAGAAATTTTTAAAATAAGCTTAGATGATTTATTTAAAAACCAACTGTCAAATGAGTTCAGAATTCTTGCAATAGATGGCAGGCTAGTCTAACAGCCGATCCCCTATATCCAGCCTATATTTATATATTTTTATTAGGAACCGACCGAATATTCGGTTTCGGTTACGGTTTCGGCCAAAAATCCTGGTTTCGGCCGTAGTTTCGGTTTCGGCCAAAAAGTAGCCGAACCTTTCGGCCGGCTGAAACCTGAGTGTGAAAAGATGGGATGAGACTTGCATGCAAAAAAAAGGTCAAATTATTTGCAAAAACGGAAAAGGTGCGGAAAAAATTTTTTAGTCTCCCTAAAAAAAAGGTAAAATGATTTTCACGGGAGGGGAAAAAAAATTTTCCGCAGATCAAAAAAAATTTCAAAAAAAAAAAAAAAGGTAAAATAATAATAATTTTTTATAGGAAATACAAGTTTCGGTTTCGGTTACGGTTTCGGCCGAAACTAAGATTGAGGCCGAATATTCGGTTTCGGCTGAAAATCTTGTTTCGGTCGGACCCTAATTTTTATGCTTTTATAAAAGATACATAATATATAATAACATTTATTGTTAAAATATCAATGAAAATCAACCAAATGCATTAAATATTATTAGCTACCATTCTGACATCTCTTGGCAAATTTTTCAATTACTTGATATTTGGGCATACTTTTGATGACACACAACGCCCTCTTAGCGGGAAAAACATGCGTAACACCTTCGCTCCCGTAGCCCCTTTATAAGAGTGCAGTACGCGTATATGAAGAGTCCAGGAAAAACACTCGGGTGTCCAATTCCCTAACTGAAAATGAATTTGCCCCATTTGCTGTCTGTCCCTCGTCCTATTGCTAGGCGAAATGATGAGCCCTGGAGCAAAGGGTAGAAGTCCCTCGTCGTTCCTTTCCACATGTGGTCCAAAAAAAAAAAACAATATTCCCTTATTCTTATTGCAAATAAGAGCAGCTGAGTGAATGACTTGAGTAGAGATGGCAATTTAAATATTAATGAATATTATTTGCCACAACTCGATTGGCCTGATTAGCAGGACGCAGAGGGGAGTGTCCGTTGCGTCGGCCTTCAATTTGTTTGATGGTCAAGGATTTTGCTCATTCAACTTCTCTGCTCTGCATGCCTTCAAGATCAATCAATCAATCAATCCTTACTACGTCATTAAAATGTGAATTTTATAGGAACCGACCGAATATTCGGTTTCGGTTACGGTTTCGGCCAGTTTCGGCCAAGAATCATTGTTTCGGCCGTAGTTTCGGTTTCGGCCAAAAAGTGGCCGAACCTTTCGGCCGGCCGAAACCAGAGTCTGAAAAAATGGGATGAGACTCGCATGCAAAAAAAAAAAAAAAAGGTCAAATAATTTGCACTTGAGGGAGAAAAAAAATTTAGTCTCCCTAAAAAAAGGTAAAATGATTTTCACGGGAGGGAAAAAAAATTCAAAAAAAAAAAAAAGGTAAAATGAAAAAAATTTTTTATAGGAAATACAAGTTTCGGTTTCGGTTACGGTTTCGGCCGAAACTAAGGTTGAGGCCGAATATTCGGTTTCGGTTTCGGTTTCGGCTGAAAATCTTGTTTCGGTCGGACCCTAGAATTTTATCCTTTTGTGTTATAATAATTAAATCTCCCAAATGAAATATAATAAATTTTGTTTTATATAATAATTTTAATTTTCTTTTTTTATTTTTTTGCCAATTTTTGAGTCTTTTCCATTCCATAACATCACTTCAGAACATTTTTAAGCCAGACAGGCTCTGATACTTTTTTTTTTTTTTTTTTTTCTCATTCACACTCACACTCACACACACATTCACACTGTCTTTTCGGCAGCTCAGGCCATATAAGACATTTACGATAACCGTTATTTATGAATTTATATATATTAGGGTCCAGGCATTTTTATTTAAGCCATCTGGTATCCAGATGGCTTAAATAAAATCATCGGACTGCCTGGGGTCCGAACCCGCGACGTTTGGTATATGAGGTTAGCACGCTAACCTCTACACCACGCCCCGTGGGCTCGTATCGGCTCTGATACTTGAGAGGTGAGGTGAGGAAAAATATTAAAATAATGTCGCAGTTGCTGGGTCAATGAGCGCTGCCTAAATGCGGGGAAAGCCACGAAAACAAGACCTGTCGATAGGGATGTGGAATCGAAAAAAAGTATCGATACTTGTACTTGGTATCGTATCGATACCAGTAAGTATCGAGTATTTTTTTAGGTATGAGTATTTTTTTTTTTTTTTTTTTTTTTTTTTTTTTTTTTTTTTAAGACTTTTCGGCATATTAGGCTCCTCTCGTCGATTAAAGGGCAGATGGGAAGATCAGTACGATATATGCCACTGTCTTCAGAGTAATGAACACCAGGAGGACGGGGTGATTCGCAGCTTGCTAGCGTGGTGGTCCCGAGGGAATATTTTTCTTTTTCGGGGGCTTTCTCAATCAAAATACGGACTTGGCCAAAATAAAAGTCTGGCCAATTAGTTGACAATTTATAATTTGCCTTTTATATGTTATATTTGCTCACTTTTAAATTTAGTGAGGACAAATTACAAAAAAAAAAAAGCTAAATTAGAATAATAATAATAATAATAAAAGTCTTTATTATTAAACTTTTCATAATTACATAATTGAAAACAATTTTTATATTTCGACATACTCATGGTCGACCCGACCGTCTGAGGAGTTGCCCGGTTTTTATATATAGATTAAATTATAAATTTAGATTACAGTCTATCTTAACATTAACAGTTAACCTTTGTACTGGGAGATTAAAAAGTATCTATATTTCCAAGCCTTTTGACAATATTTTACTAGGTTACCATTGTCTTTCCCATTTAAATAACACTTATATTCTTGTATATCTAGAATTTCTTTGCTTAGCAATGGCAACCTAATATCTTTTAGTACGGGACAGATAGCCACAAAATGAAAAGTATCTTCGTCTTGTCCCAAATTACACAATGTACAAACTTTTACATTTTGATTGTACCTATATTTATTTAAATAAAGAAGTTCTCCCCTTAATTTAATTAAAATTAGAATTTAACGTTATTATATTAAAGGATTTTTATTAAAAAGTATCAAATTTTCCATTATTAATAATTAATTAATAGAAACATGATGAAATAAACTCTATTCCAGAAATATTAACTTTGTGTTATATATCCACTTTCTATACATAAAGATAAAAAAAAAAGATTTCGATCTTCTATTTTAAAAAGAAGCGAAGTGCAAAAAAAAAAATATATGCGATATTCTTTGCAGAATCGTAATTAAAATATTTATGTAATGTTTAAATTCTATATATTCTGCCGAAAAAAAATTATATTTGAATGAGTAATACTCATTCGATACCAGCAATCAAGTACTCATTTGAGTAAAGTATCGAGTAAAAAAAGTACTAGTGTCGGATCAAAAGTATCGATACTTTTTTCGTGTCCCTGCCTGTCAAGGGGGGCGAGTGAGCCTAAATGTGCAAACTGCTCGGCTAACTCCCCTGAGTGTCCGACTCTGCAACGTGAACAGGAGAGGCGTCTAAAAACGCGCATATCTAAAGACAAGACCCCACCACCAGGGAAGAAAGTTTCCCAAAACTAAGCAAGTTATCATCTACCCAAACTAATCAAGTCAGAGTAAATCTAACGCCACCAACTTGGAATGAAAAAGAAATTCCGGAGGGAATGATAAGTGAATTAATGGAACTAATAAAAAAATCCAGGTATTATCTTGTTGCTAGGAAAATTACTAAAATCACTCAGCTTGGCAAAAGATGGCGCTGAGAATTCTTATGGAGGAAGGAGGAATCATGGCCCTAGTTAACCTAGTCAACAGAAAGGCTAGCAGCTTGCCTGGCAAAGTAGGCGAATTTTATGGAGGAAATCGCAGTCAGATTACAAATCAAAGCTCGACACACGAATCCTCAAGAGCAGACATCTCCATTCTGGGAACCGTTTATTAGTTATTAGTAGAGACCGGATTTTAAGCAAAATGCTTATTGCTCAATTTTATAAGCAACCATTTGCTATTTAATTTCTATACGAATTAGGAAAAACTAAGTGTATTGAGATTGCATTTTTTATACTTTTTTTTGAGTTTTTATGCTTTTTTTTTTCCCTTTCGTGCTTATTTGAACTTATTTTACGAATATTTATAATTTTTTTTTTTTTTTTTTTTTTTAATTAAAAAACACTTTTTTCCCATTCACATACGCATTCACCAGGGACCTATATAAGGAGGAAAAAAAATTTTCCAAAAACCCCGCAGTGCGAAAAAATATAGCCCTGTAAAAAAATTTTTTTCCGCAGGGTGAAAAAATTTGGTTCCGCAAAAACAAAATTTTTCGCAGGGCGGGGAGGAATAAATTTAGTTTCCTTAAAAAAAAATCTGGTGTGACTGGCGCACAGCACACAACTTTCTCTTACCTTCGGTAATCGAAAGTTGTGTACTGTGCTTGTCACACCAGATTTTTTGTGTCGACATGTATTTAGTTTCCGACAGTAGGGTACAATTGAATTCAAGATGTAAAATTTATAAGTATGGGAAAATATTTATATTTTGATACCATGGCAACCATTTCTCCTATCTTTTCTATGGAGTACAAGAGTAAAGTGGTCTTCAGAAGATTTCAATCACAAAATGAGAATATACATTTTATAGAGAATCTAAAAAATAATTGATTTTTGAATTTAAAAAAAAATCGTTGGAGCAAATTTTGAGAAAATCGAAAAAAACTGAAAAAGTACATCAGTAAAGTACTAGTACTCTTTGGCCGATTTTGATTAAAAGCTTATTTTTCCGGTCCCGGGGGGTGTTTAACTTAAATATAAAATTTCAACCTCGTAGCTCAATCGCTTCATGCTTTAAATTGAACACACACCCACCCACACACCCACCCACACACCCACCCACCCACACACCCACCCACAGACAGACCATGTCGCGAAAACCACTTTTTTGGATTCAGGGGACCTCAAAACGTGTATATCCATCAAAATCTCGACATCGAATTTTTGACATGAATCCAATACTTTCTCTCTATATATATATTACATATATACATAGGTAAGAGAAAGTAAAAATTGTATACGCCATTTGTATGAGTAAAAATTGCTTATGAGATGCTTTTTTTCAACTTTTATGCTTATTTAACAACTTTTTATTCAAGTTTTTTATGCTTTTTAAGCACTTTTTTTTCCATTTTTTTATGCTTTTTTGTCCGGTCTCTAGTTATTAGTTTTATTTATTTTTTAAAAAGGGTTTTTAAAATTTCTCCTCTTTTGGTTAGGATTATAATTTTTATGAATATTAATAAGGTATAATCGATAAAGTTGAAATGAAATAACGAAATCGAAATATTGTAAATGTCACAAGCACCATCGTGTGCAAACTGTTCATATAAAATGGAATGTCTAGGATGTCGACTTCTGCAAAGAAAATCCTGGGCTTGAGGGATTTATTTAAACAAATCCTCAAAGGGGCACATCTGAATATTGGATTGCTCCCAGGGGATAGGGAGTTGCTGTGACAAACCGTCCTGTGGAAGGTAACCTCTATGTGATGCACTAGTCGAAAGGAGTCGGTGCTGAGGGAGTTCCTCCTCGAACTAGGGAAGAGGCTGGATAAAGGAACCAGAAATATGGATTAGGCCGTCAACTAGAAAACAAAAAAAACTTTCAGTCTTGTCTCGGATAACTCGTATTTGCAAGAAGAGGTGTTAATTAGCCGGGGCGTTTTCACCTCCTGATCCCTGACCGGTCCAGGAAGCATCGAGCCTCGGGTGACCTTGACAACACACAGCAGCAGCAACAACAACAACAACAACGCAAGGTGGGGGGAGGGAGGGAGAGGGGGTCTGTATGCAGATCCGCCCCCACAGCTCTAATCAAACTTCACACACCCCACCAGGGGGTGGAGGGGGGGAGATCAGACAGATCAGACAGACAGGTATATAAACCATAAAACTTGAACGAATACGATACAGTCACCCAGTCGACTATCAACATGAAGTTCTTGGTGAGTAGAGTCTCTCTCTCTCTCTCTCTCTTGTTCTAGCACCTGCTGCTGCTGCTCTTCTTTTCAAAAATCTCTCAAGAGAATCAAAACTTACAAGGGTTAAGTGATAACACCGCCGATTCAATTACAGTGCTCTACTTGGCCACAAAATTATAATAAAATGAGAGAAGGATGAATAAATAAAATCCGCTATAAGTCGACGTTTCGGCTCCTTCTTCAGGAACATGCGGTAAACAAATAGCCCTCAATTTCGTCATAAAAGCTGTGATTAATAGTCATCATTGCCAAACGAAGAATGATGATTCTTCGTTTGACACCATTGCCTTTGTCACATGTCTTCTAGCGAGATTAATCACAGCTTTTATGACAAAATTGAAGGCTATTTGTTTACCGCATGTTCCTGAAGAAGGAGCCGAAACGTCGACTTGTAGCGGAAGGAATTAATCCAAATAAATTGCCTGATCTTCACCTCCGGATTTTATTTATTCATCCTTCTCAATAATATCCACCGGGCTGCCCCTATCTTGGTCAAATAATATGAGAATCGGCAACGTCGGCGAATTAAAAATGAAGAGAATTCAGATTAATTTAATAAATGTATCTATGTCCCCAAACATTTTTGTCTCGTAGACACTGGCTTTAAGTAGACCCCCTTAGCTGATACAGAGCATTTTTGGACATTCATCAACTTCAAATATGTTTTGACCAGTGCTGCCAACCAAATTTCCAAAAAAGCCCAAGAAATTCCCTTTTTTAAGTAAGTTTTTTCTCCGAGGTCAAATTATAAAAAATAAAATAAAATAAATGAGATCAACTATCGGGGATCCCCGTTTACAACCAATTCTTTTTTTTCGTTCACTTGGACCCCTCGGAGGTCGAATTGGACCCCTGGGGGTCGATAGAGACCACTTTGGGAATCATTGGTGTGGTTCAGGGCAGTCCAATGGTAGAGAATCAATATAATATATTTATTTTCTCTTATTAATGTGTGAAGTGAATTCAGGTCACCTATATACGAGTAATATTTCATTTTTTTAGCCCTCTATGCTGACGTTTCGATCTGGGTCAAGACCATCCTCAGACCTGGCAGAGTGTCAATATTCAATCATATATGTAATGAACATAGAAATTAAGTTATGAATAATTAATATGTTATGTTATACATAACCTAATTTCCATGTTCATTTAACTATTGTATATTGACATCCTGCAAGCTCTTGACCTAGACCGAAACGTCAGCATAGAGGAAATATTTTGTAGCTGCTATTCTTTTCTTCATCCATCTATAAAATCCATAAAAAAGCTTCTATCAAAGGAATCGTCTCTGCATGCGGGTGGCGAGCGTCGCAGGCGTTCTTAAATTTTCGTGTCTGATGCCGGATCAAAACCAGAAGTCGAGATCTTAATCAGAGGGCGGGCCAACAAATTCCCGACCTTGGAATTGTTTTTGTTCCTTGTTCCAAATGATCTATCTCTTATATAAGTGGACAGGTTATAACGGAAAGGGCTTGCTTGTTTCTGTTACAGGTTGTCCTTGTGTCGGCGTTGGCCATCTGTCATGGCACCGCCGTGATCGGCGTCCCGGGGGTCGTCACCTCCCAATATCACGCCCAAGACGAACTCGGCCAATACACTTATGGCTACGCTGGCGGTCCTTCGGCCAAACACGAGACCCGCACCCTTGATGGGGTCACCCGGGGAGGATACTCCTATATTGACGCCCACGGGCTAGTCCAGAGTGCCGCCTACGTCAGCGACCCTCTGAACGGCTTCCGTGTGGCTGCTACCAACTTGCCCGTAGGACCAGCTGCTCCTGCACCCGCTGTCGTTGCTGCCCCGGCTGTCGTGGCTGCTGCTCCAGCTGTTGTGGCTGCTGCTCCCGTGGCTGTCGCTGCTGGCGCTCCTGTTGCCGTTGCTGACACTGCCGAAGTGATTGCCGCCAAGGCTGCTCATCTTCAGGCTCATGTTGAGGCCAACAACGTCGCTCTCTTGGGACGCAAGAAACGACAAGTGTTCACCACCTGGCCCGGCGCTGTCTCCGGCTATTCCACCTATACCACCCATGGCGTTGCTGCCCCCACCGTGCTCGTCGGCCGCAAGAAGCGTGATGTTGTCGCTGTCACTCCCGGCCTCGGCTATGCCGGTTACGGTTACACCGGCTATGCCGTGACTCCCGCCGTCCACAATGTGTTCGTAGGCCGCAAGAAGCGCGATCTCCTCGCTGTGAGCCCTGCCCTTGGCTACGCCAGCTACACCGGCTACGCCACCCACCCACTCGCCCACAGCGCCGTCGTCGTCGGCCGCAAGAAGCGTGATGTTGTCGCTGTCACTCCCGGCCTCGGCTATGCCAGTTACGGTCTCACCGGATACACCGCTACCCCCTATGCTTCCCACAGCGCCGTTTTGGTTGGCCGCAAGAAGCGTGATGTTGTCGCCGTCGCTCCCAGCCTCGGTTATGCCAGTTACGGTCTCACCGGATACACCGCTACCCCCTATGCCGCTCACAGCGCCGTTTTGGTTGGCCGCAAGAAGCGCGATCTCCTCGCTGTTAGCCCCGCTCTCGGCTACGCCAGCTACACCGGATACGCCGCCCACCCACTCGCCCACAGTGCCGTCGTCGTCGGCCGCAAGAAGCGCGATCTTCTCACCACCTACGCCAGTCCCTATGTGACCAGCACCTACGGCTACAATCTCGGCCACCCTCTCATCTTCTAAATCCCCTCTTCCCTCGTTTCCTAGCCAAGAATTGACCTTTCTGTCTGACAGTTGGGTACTTAAAAAGACTGGGGCCAGAACTGTCAAACAACATTTGTACAAAATAAACTAGCTCAATGAAAATTTGTTGTTTAAATAAAAAAACAAAAAAAAAACATCGTTCTTTATTGAAAATCCATTCCTCGTCAAAGAATTTAGAAATCGAAGGACGCAATGGCATTGAAAAGACCAAATAAATGTCAAGGTTGTTGCTTTGTTTTGAGACAGGACCCACAGAGAGCAGAAGCTTGCTAGAATTGCAATTTTTGGGATATTTACAAAACTCCTGGGACTGCGCCCCTTGAGAGACAGTTATGCATAAAAACGCATAAATTTATTTCTGATTCCTTTAATTCTCAATTATGTATTAAGAGATATTATTATTATTATTACAGATATTCATCTGAGTAAGTGAGGTTATATTAAGTAAATGTCAATTTTTATACTGAATAGTTGGCGATTTGACCGCAAGGGCGTATTCTATTATTTATAATTTCATACATGTCATACAATTTGATCCTAATTTCACTTTCTAATATTTTAGTACGGTGCTGAAAATTGGGATAGGTGGCCCCGGAAAAAAAGACGGTTGAACGTCCGTCAGAAGCCATCGATAAATTGTATTTAATAAACTATATAATATTGAATTTGTAGAGCATATATTAACCGAGATATGGCCGGTCAAAGTTAGACGAAATTGTACATATGTCCTATGTTATAAAGTATATTGGCCTGATGATGGTGACATTGAATGACCGAAACTATATATTGCAATCAGTCGTCAGTAAATAAAATTTCTGAAAAATTATTAAAAAATCGGCAAGCTTCGAGAATTGATGATATTCTGCTTGAGCTGTTTCTTGGATTTAAAATTAGTTGTTTAATTTTTGGAATTGAATTAATTTAGGCAGGGGGGGAGAACGGGGTTATCAGGGGGGGGGGCAATGAATAAGTGGGGGCGATGAGCATTCATAGGGGAAAAATTATTTGAGTTTACCAACATTCAAAAGAACAAAAATCAAAGAGAAAAATCTCCTATTTAGAAGATGGCCAGGATAGAAGAGGACAAAAAATTGTCTTAAAAATAAAGATAATTCCAATCTAGAAACGAAACGTCACTTTTGTTTCCATAGAAAATGATTCATTTTTGTTATTTTCTTCATAAATATTATATTAGATTTTTACAAGATT
>JAKCPI010000494.1:0-49299 GCA_023213315.1 Euborellia annulipes | reverse complement strand
AAGTAATTAAAAAAAAAAGAAATTCATTTGTATAAGTCATCATAATAAGAAAAATCAATAAAATTCCCCCGGAAAAAAAATTGTCTAATATCGTATTTGGCAAAGTAGTATCCGGAGGGATGGAGAGAAAAGGGAAAGAGTAAAACCCTCGTGCTCCAAGCTGTGCAAGGGTGTGGTCTTGACGAGGACGAGGGTGCGTGCGATAGAGAGAGTGAGAGCAAAGAGAGAGAAAATAAAAGAGAGAGAGAGATAGAATGGGAATAGGGAGTGAGTAGCGGAGGATACACAAAATCGATCGTGGACTTGGCCGACCCCGACGCCGACAACGCCCCGGCGGCAGAAAGATGAGGCACACTCCCCCCTCCCCCAAACATGGCTCTTTACCACCCCTTCATTCCCCTCCGCTCATACTCACAACGATCCAGGCAGACGGGCAAACCAGAAAGGAAAAGAGATCCATCTCTCTTCTCTCTCTCTCTTTATCTCGCTCACTCTACTTGGTTCTATCTCGCATACATCTCTTTATCACTCGCATACATACAGAGCAGAGCAGAAGAGAGAACGAGAAGAGGTGGGGAGGGCAAAGTTTCATAGACATGCCAAAATACTCTCTCATCGCCGCTGAAAATCTCAAAGTGACATACCAACCAAATTATTAGTATAATATATTTAAATAAATAAAGGGTATATTTCAAGAGGAAATTTGAATGAAATTGCGATTAACCTTAACAAATATGGAAATCTATTTCCATAAATTTATGAAACCAAAAAGAAGAGGTTAATTTTGCGGTTGGTGAATAAAATCAAATAAAACCAGCAGGGGATTGGATTAGTTTTATATTTAAAATATGTATTAATATCAATGAATATTATTAATCAATTTCCTTCTCTCAAAAATCCTAATTATAATTTGAATCATGTTGTCTATCATACTAATAGAGAATATATAAAGGCACACGTAACTGCAAACTTGACAAGCATGCACGTGCAATCTTTTTATACAAGCAAACTGTAACATCTGTAGGAGAATTTTGCGCAAGCATTTTAATTGTGCAAGCCGCTTGATGCTCAATCATGCACAAGAATATTTGCGCAAGCAAAACTCTCCGCCATTTTATAAAGGTCTTGACAATTGATATTTATTTAATATATATTAATTCATTTAAAATTTCAATTTCAATTTTAATATTTATTGTGTCTCTGTTTAAAGCAAGTGAGTATTTCTTGTTATCTTCGAATTAATAGCCTTCCGAGTTTGACATTTTTAGGTTAATTTTCGGCATAAGCTGTTTCTTGAACAAGCACCGAAGGGAATTTGTGCATGCTGGTACAAAAAGATTGCACATGCATGCTTGTCAAGTGTGTAGCAGCCTTAATATAGATCCTAGAATCTCTTATTTTTTAGTGGCAAGTAGATAGTGATCATAATACATGATTGAGTGAAGATACGAGGATTTTAACAGCCAAGAATTATAATAAAATGCTAAAAGTCGACGATAAATGCGATCCTTTAGTGTCAAAAGTTTATTACTAGTAATTATATTGTTGACTACTAACACATAGTGAAGTGAAATGAATAAGAGCGTGATTGACTCTCAAAATGTCGTGAAAAAAGTAATAACACTTTTTATTTCAAACTTCCTAACGACGAAGAAAATAAAATAGCAAGCGACTAAATTATATAGGAAAAAAATATAATAAAGATCAATTGTAATAAAAGATATTAATGTTAAGGAAGGTGGTTGATCTTTTTTTTTCTAAGAAAATACTTTCGTAATAATACAGTATAGTGAATTCTTGATTTTCTGAGATAATTTATGAAATAAATTTTTTCACCAAATTTTTTCTACAATAGTACATTTAAGCTGACTAGTTCACACAGACTAAAGCAAAATAGCAAAAATCGACCAGATAAAAAAAGCAATCTTCCAACAATGTGTTATAAAGATAGTAATTCAAATTTTATAAATAACTAGCTACGCTACCCTGGCGGGCGGCGTCTCGGGATATGACTAATTGTTTTCGAAAGAGTAATGAAAAAAGTAGTATTAGTAGGGGGAAAAGTAGTATTAGTAATAATGAGAAAGAGAGAGAGAAAAAAAAGATGAAAAAAGTGTTCCCAAATCGAGAAATCGATTGAAAAAATGACACTTCGGTACCATTATTGAGAAAACAATAAGAAATTTTGTATTGTTGTCAATTAGAAAAAGTTGCAATAATGTATGACGCAAAAATTAGGATAAAAAAATTTGAGGGTTAATAGAAGAAATAAGGGAGAAAAAAATTAAATTAGGGAAATGACAAAATTAAAAATGGGAAAGTCGTTTAAATCTTATAATATATATATCGTTGTTATTTTAGTATAGAGAGATAGAAGATAGAAGAATAGAAGATAGAATATAGGAATAGAATATAGATAGATAGATAGAGAATAGAGAATATAGAGATAAATCATATAGAACTATAGGCCTATCTAAAAAAAAGCAGGCGGAAGTCCAAGCAAAGATTTGTGCATTTGTACTCAAAATGCCCTACCTTTAGATCACAAACTTACAAGAGAACCTACGACCAGTGGCGTAGTGAGCTTAACTCGCGCCCGGGGCACAATACCTTTTTAGCGCCCCCCCCCCCCATTCGAAAACCATATAATATTATATGTAAAATATACAAAATTATTATGGGGTCGGTATATAACTCGCCAAAAATTTTCTCGCAAAAAAAAAAAAAACTCTCCGAAAATTTTTTTCTTTTTCATTTAAGTTAGGCACCCCCCTAGGGAGTGAAAATAAGCTTTTAAACAAAATCGGCCAAAAACTACTAGTACTTTACTGATGTTAATTTTTCAGTTTTTTTCGATTTTCTCAAAATTCGCTTCAACGATTTTGATTAAAATTCAAAAAATTAATTATTTTTTAAAATATTTTATTTTGGAACTTGTCGTATTTTCGGCCATTTTTTTTTCGGAGAGATTTTTTTCGTCGAGTTTGCTTTCGGCGAGAAAATTTTTGGCGACTTTTTTTCGGCGAGAATTATTATATTACACTGGCACTACATTTAAAATATATTTTCCAGAAATCAATTATAATAAAAATAAAAATTATCCAGCAATTTTTTGTTTTGCCGACCATTTGGCGCCCCTTTGTGAGTAGCGCCCGGGGCATCATGACCCCCCTTGCCCCCCCCCTCGCTTGGCCACTGCCTACGACTAGTGGATCACGGATTTTTTTATACTCATAATATTAGAAGGTGAGTATCTGGACATCAATTTACTAAAGAAGTATGATACTTCTCAAAATCACTCGAGAAAATCGAAGATTAAAGATTTCTGAGTCCTCTAAGTTGGAAATATTTGAACACATTTTTCAGAGCACCGTTTCGACAAGGTGGTTAAAGTCTGAAAGTATATGAAAAGACTCTTATTTAACAATAAGATAACGAGAGATCATTTGGACCCCGTTGGAAGCCGAATGAAATAAGTTTTCTCGCTCGGGACGGGAAATGAATCTCGGATGCTTTATCTCTGTGCTATGGGCCGACAAGAGCTCGGAAAAACTTTCAAATTAAAATTATAGATTGTAAAAGGAGATAATTCGTGGAGTAAGGAAGTTACAGTTAAGATAGAAAAATAATATGCATTGAAAAAAGTTTCCGTTGAAATCGGTTCACAAAAGGGTTGAACTAGAGGGTAAAAAATAAATTTAATCAAATTATTAAGTCTACTAGTATTTACAAATGCCATTAGCGTTTTTTTTTTTTCACTCTCAATTATCAAATTCAATCCAAAAATAGTAACTTTACTCCATTGTTATAATTAAAAAAAAAGCAGGTTTTATAATTATAAATAAACTTAGAGCAGAACATGTTTTCACTTGAAATATTTATTAACCTTCTCCTCTCGTCTATTTCGCTTTTAAAAATTCATTGGCCTGCCTCCACGCACATTTCTTGAAAATAAGTTATCAACTTCTGAAAATACCCGTTAGAGAAACATGAGGGTATTTACATAAAATATATTAAATGCAAATACTTGGATATCTCGTTAATTATATCTAATTTAAAATTTATTAGTCCATTTGAAAGTTTAACGCTCATTGCCTTTCAATTTATGATTCCAGCTTAAATTATAATTGAAGATATTTTTATTAAAAAAAAATTGGAATATCAAATATAAATTGATTTTAAGATAAAGTAGAATAAAGATGATAAAAAAAAGGCTTTATAAACTTGGCTATATATATCGTTACGTTTCAGTTTTATGTCCAAATACTTTCATTCATAAAGTTAACACCTGCGTCGTCACAAAAAGAGAAAGAAAAGTTTCCAAGACATAAAAAATGTGAGCACTTTGAAAGAAGAAAGGGACAGGGGTGGGGGGAAGGGGGGGGAGCGGTGTAACAAAAAACTTATTTAATTTTTATTTTCTATTTTCCCAAACACAAAACAAAAAAAAAAGATGGTCTATAAATATGAAAAGATTATTAAAAAGAGGGGAATAAATGTTTAAAAGGAAAAAAAAGCTATATTAATAATAAGAAATAGCGTGGCAGGTAAGGCTCAACTAAGGGGTGAAATTAGAAACACTAGCCTTATTAGAAATTTAAATTTTTTTTTAAATTATTTAGCTTTAATTAATTAGTTCAGGAATGCCGAGTTCGTTTTTTTTTTTTTTTTTTTTTTAGAAAATTTTAAAAAGTACATTAGTAAAGTACTTGTACTCGAAGTTAATTAAAGTCGAGGCCAAACGGAATTTATTTTGTATATCGCAATTAGTAAATATTTAAAAATTTTGTATAAGGGTATTTTATGGTTGGTGGAGTTTGTATCAGGAATGAAAGAGAAGAAAACGCAGTCATAAAAGAAATATTGTATTTCTTAAAAAGCAAAGCAGCTAGATCGATGAAATTTGGTATATGCTCTTTGCACTAAAATTGTAGATTTCTATCAACTTTTGGAGTAAATACGTCACCTGGAAGTAGTACTTTACCTAATGAGTTTTTTCAAAAATTTTGAAATTTTCAATTTCTTTCTTATATTATGATAAAATACTCAATTTTAAAAAGTTTTTATTCTTTGATATTTTTCCGAAAACTGAATAGTTTTTGAAATAATCACAGAAGAAAAGGACATGATTTTTCTTTTCAAAATTAACGAAAAATGTCGTTTTCTTCTGTGATTATTTCAAAAACTACTCAGTTTTCGGAAAAATATCAAAGAATAAAAACTTTTTACAATTGAGTATTTTATCATAATATAAGAAAGAAATTGAAAATTTCGAAATTTCTGAAAAAACTTATTAGGTAAAGTACTACTTTCAAGTGACGTATTTACTCCAAAAGTTGAGAGAAATCTATAATTTTAGCGTAAGGAGTATATACCAAATTTCATCCATCTAGCTGCTTTGGTTTTCAAGCAATCGTGTTCACACACACATGGACACACACACACATACACAGACAGGATTTTTTTACGATTACAAAGTACATCAGTAAAGTACTAGTACTTTTTGGCCGATTTCGTTTAAAAGCTTATTTACACGACTTGGGATGGTGCCTAACTTAAATATAAAATTTCAACCTCCATGCTCATTTACTTCATGGTTAAAAATGTCCACACGGGACCCACTTTTTTTGACTTTTTTGGTCTCATGGGACCTTTTGAGGTAACACCATCAAAATCACCACATCAAATTTTTGGCATAATCGCAATACTTTCTCTCTCTATAAACATATATATTGATGTAAAAGAAAGTAAAAATTTAATTGAATTAATTAATTTCCAGAAAATTGAAAAAAAAAAAAAAAAAAATACATCAGTATTGTACACTAGTGCTCAAAACTTCCCAAAGGCGAGCCTTAACGCAATTTGTTTTATATTGTTTTGTTTACCGGAAATAGGTTGCCAAACTTCTGTTGTGGCCATTTTGTTTTTGTTTTTTCCACTAAATTTTTTTTATTCCCAGAATGGTTTACTAATTTAATTTTAATAATTTTTATATTGAAAATTTCAAATGGGCGCCATTTTAAGATAAGGGTGAGTATTTTTTTACCTCAGGAAGTACAGTACCATTCCAAATTTCACCATGATTAGCCAAACCATTCTGGAAATAAGAAGCAACCAGTCCTAAAAAGAGCAACCTTGAACTCCTGCTCTCTCAAACAATAATTGTCCGATTTCTTTTCCCGTTCTGACTTTGACCCCTCATTTATCATTCACCTATTGTTTCATTTCCGCCTGTCTTGTTAATTCAATTAACTTTTTGCTCGATATCTTTGAAACATTCCATAACATACTACAATATCAACTATTTTTTACTTTCTCTTACCTATGTATATATGTAATATATATATAGAGAGAAAGTATTGGATTCATGTCAAAAATTCGATGTCGAGATTTTGATGGATCTTCACGTTTTGAGGTCCCCTGAATCCAAAAAAGTGGTTTTCGCGACATGGTCTGTCTGTCTGTCTGTCTGTGTGTCTGTGAACAAAATATCTCAAGAACGAAAAGAGCCAGGAGGTTGAAATTTTATATTTAAGTTAGGCACCCCCATGGGACGTGACACGAAGCTTTTGAACAAAATCGACCAAAAAGTACTAGCACTTTACTGATTCACTTTTTCAGTTTTTTTCGATTTTCTCAAAATTTGCTCCAACGATTTTTTTTTAATTCAAAAATCAATTATTTTTTAGATTCTCTATAAAATGTATATTCTCATTTTGTGATTGAAATCTTCTGAAGACCACTTTACTCTTGTACTCCATAGAAAAGATAGGAGAAATGGTTGCCATGGTATCAAAATATAAATATTTTCCCATACTTATAAATTTTACATCTTGAATTCAATTGTACCCTACTGTCGGAAACTAAATACATGTCGACACAAAAAATCTGGTGTGACAAGCACAGTACACAACTTTCGATTACCGAAGGTAAGAGAAAGTTGTGTGCTGTGCGCCAGTCACACCAGATTTTTCTGATATAGTTATGAAAAAAAAAATTAGAAAAATTCATTTTAAAAAATGAGTTCGCGGTTGTAAGGAATTGAATATAAAAATGAAGAAAAAATCATCAAATTTGATCCCCCCTCACAAGTTCAAATAAACAATGGCGTAGCTAATTCTAAAAGGGCAAATTTCGAAAACATTTACTTACTGTGTATATTAAAAGCTCCAAAACAACGAAATTCGATGAGTTGATACCAATAGATGATAATGATACGCTCTTAAGGCAAAATGTTTCCTTCATTTGTATTAATAACTGTTGATGTTTTTATTTAACCAAAATGAAAACAAGATGAAGGAAATTACAAATCATCTGAAAAATATAAAATTTGAATTAGATTAGTTCATTTCATTTTAATAACTATTGTGTATGAAATTTACTTATAATCCGAAAAATCGTTGTTTTTTTGGGCCTCCTCCTCCCCTCATAGCCCACCAATCCTCACCAAAATGTATTTACCTAAAAAAAAAACAATTAGTTTCCATATTTTGATTTCATTACTTAATGAAAATTTACTTACTTTTTGCATTAAAAATTAATCTTGAAGACTTCTTTTTATGTGCACTTCACAATACATATTTATAAAATATATTAAAAAAAAATAGAAAAATTCATTTAAAAAAAATGAATTCGCGGTTGTAAGAAATATAAAAGCAGCAAAAATTGTCAAATTTGATCCTCCTTCACAAGCTCAAATAAGCAGTGGTGTACCTAACACCAAAAGGGCAAATTCTAGGAGGGGCGCCTTTAATTTGTATTTACTTACTGTGTATATTAAAAGCTCCAAAACAACGAAATTCGATGAGTTGATACCAAGAGATGGTAATGATACGCTCTTAAGGCAAAATGTTTCCTTCATTTATATTAATACGTTGATGTTTTTATGTAACCAGAATGAAAACAAGAACGTCAAGGAAATCACAAGTCATCTGAAAAATATAAAATTTGAATTAGTTTAGCTCATTTCATTTTAATAACTATTGTATATGAAATTTACTTACTTATTAAGAACCTCGCGAAATACTTAATTTTGACGACTTCTTTTTTTCTTTAAAATAAAACAAAAACAAAATTCGGAAGTAATTCAACAAAAAATAATGTACTTCGCGAACAATTCTTTTTATTATTTGCATTAAAAAGAATATGCGAAATATCAAAAAAGAATTGTGATTTATAATTATAAATATTATTATTATATTATATAAACCCAAAGTCGGGTGTCTGAAGAAATCAAATCAGTTAGAATGAACGTGATTTTTTGGATTACGAGTAAACGAGAGACCAGGGGGCTTTCCTACCTAGCCTAATTAGAAATACGAACGAATTGTAATTGTATATACCCGGTCCCCACCATCAGATCGGCGGGGCCCTCGGGCCTGTCCCTGGCCTTTAGGGTATGCGTTATTTACATCCAGGCTATCCCTGGAAAAACGACATCCCTCCCTGACTCTCGTTTACCCTTAGAGCCACCTCAAACCCAACCTCGAAGATACGAAAACATATCAGACTTCATTTGCGTCATAAAAATACGTCTTTTCGCAAGCACAAGAACACTTGAGAACCCAATCACTCAAACAGATCTGACCGCATCTCCTTATGAATCGTTCATGAAACAAATCAACGAAAATATAATTCATTTTACCTCTCTGTTAGATCCTAAATACAAATACAATCAAGGAACCCTAACAAAACAAACTAACTAACGATTAGAGAAGACACCTGAGCTAGTAACAACGACGAATCTCCAACGGAGGACTAAACTGAAAAATATTCTCGTTGATTTTTCCACTATTTTCTTCATGCGAAGTAGCTGCAAGTTAAAAAATAAAATGCCTGTCGTTGGCATGGTGCATCCCCCTCCCCCTCTATATTTAAACTATTAAACTACAATTTAAGGTGTGAAAATGAATTTTCAAATTATTGAATCGAAAAATGAATACATTTAAAATTGTATTCGTATATAAATCACACCTTAAGTTCTAGGTACCAAGTTGATGATGTCCCTCGGTGCAGGAGAGAGAGGCATCCCCTCTCCCGATGCAGGTGGGGAGGAAATCTAATCTAATTTTTATTAAAATTAAAAAAAAAATTAATTTAAATTTTTAGCAAAAAATTTTTATAAAAAATTAATTTAAATTTTTAGCAAAAAATTTTTATAAAAATTTGTATCAAATTTTTGAAAACTTTTTTAATGAAATCCAAGTTTAATTAAGAAATTAGAAATGAAAATTTTCAATGCAAATTAAATAAAAGTGAAAATTATTTGATTTAGGCTATAATTTATTCATTAAAACGATTTATTATTATTTTATTAAAAAAAATTTTTTGTTGATTGATTTTAAAAAAGTAAAAAGAGCTAATTCTATTTGGGGTCAGCTGAAAAAAAGCAACATCCTAATAAAAGCTAATCTAATCTACCCCTTTCAAAATTCCTGCACCATGCGTAATATACCTTTGTTCTGTTGACCCTCAGGAATCTGTAACAAAAAAAGAAAAAAATGAAATTAGGATAAGATCATTTATATATTTTTGGATTTATGTGTGTATGTTTAGAGAATAAAATATTCACCTCCTGAGGGGTTGACGGTCGCTCGAAGCTCCTTGCCACTCGTAGAGCTGATCCATCGAAGCTCGTAGAGCTGATCCAGTTGATTGCACTAGTTGAAAGTTAAACACTGAACACTTAACACTTAAAAATAAACACTTAACACTGATCACACTTGCACTGGAGAGACCCAAACCTGCAAAAGAAAAATTGTTTAAGAATCTATCACTTATGCTCAAATGCACCGGCCAATTTAAGTAAGATTTAAAAAAAATAAACAACATGGCAACGTTGTAAATGTTAGTAATAATTTATTTTTTATTTAATAATATAAGACTTAAACGATACTGTTATTTAATAAGAGATATATATTGGGAGTCCTGGTATTTTTATTCATGCCATTTGGGTTTTGAAACATTATTTTATATTCAATCAGAGAACTTGTTATCTTAGCAACGAACATGGTTAGCAACGGATGACAATCAGAGTGTGTTAAATTTCATGCTTAACCCCCAAATATTTACCCTCGATTTCACTGTTATAGAGTGGCAGCTCGTTATTAATATTTATATACCGGTATAGTATATATAAAATAGTTATTAAATAATAAAAAAATCATGAAAATGAATATTTTCTGAAATTAATATTTATAAACAATATGCAAGTTAATTTAGTTTATGATTATTAAAAAGAAAAATTATTAAATTCAAAATAAATCACCAGAATATCACTAAAATTTACAGCGTTGCCATGTTGTTTATTTTTTTTTTTGTAAAGTCATACTTAAATCTGGCGGTGTAATTGGGCATTTGAGTTCTAGTAATCTGGTGAAAAAAATTTTACATACCAAAATGTAGAAGTTGTCGGAATCCCGGGCCGGAGAGACACGGCCCTGTAACAATGTCAAGCCCTCTCTGCACAACTAAAGGCGCATCGCCTTTGTCTGAACTTGAGTCAAGCAGACAATCGCAGCAGGTAAACTAGAAAGAAAAAAAAGAAAGTAGAATTAGGAAAAATTTTCCAATCATACGTATATATATATATTTAATAGATAATTTAGTTGCCCCCGGGCTTGGCGTAGTTGGTAGCGCGCCTACCTTGTATACCAAGGGCCGGGGGTTCGGATCCTCATTTGGATATCAAATGGCTTAAATAAGAATGCCTCAACCCCAAATAAATATATATTATAAATGCTAGTATCGTTTAAAGTCTTATATGGCCTAAGTTGCCGAAAAAGACTGGGTGTATGTGTGTGTGAATGGGGTGAAAGGAAAAAGTGTGAGTGTTAAAAAAAAAAAATGATAATTTAGTTAATATTTTTCGAATATTTCGACAAAAAGCTTTATACCCAATGCTTTTCCTATAAGAAATTACTCTATTTTACAAAAATATTTTTAGCCTCCCAATTTGGGAGTGAATTAAAATGTGCCTATCTCCACCAAGTTTTAGTTGTCAAATATCAAATTTAATTCAAACAAAATATACAAACATTTTTGTAAAAAAAGAAAGGTCTAATATCCTTTAGAAGGGAAAAAGGGGGCGGAGAGATTGAAGCATCCTTATGGAAAAAAGATTTTTCACTTGGGAATTTTCTTTTATAAATCACTAATCAAATAGTAATTTTAAACATTATTATTTCCAGCCCTTATTCCATCCTTGTATGCATAAATAACAAGTAAATGGGGTTAATATACATTTATGTTAAACTAGTCGCGTCACCCGACAATCGGGAGCGGCGGGCCTGCCCCCTTCCTCCTAACTGAGAGAGGGGTTCGACTCCCCCCAGTTTCAAACCAACACCGGAAGAAAATTATCTACCTTGTAAAAAAAAAATTCCATGAAAATCCCGTCATCCGTGTGGGTGTATGTGTAGTGTGAATGGGAAAAAAGTGTGAGTGTTTAAAAAAAAATTAGAAAAATAAAAAGTAACTTGAATCGTATTTGTTTAGATAAGAGCAATAGAAAAAAATAATTTAATTATTAAGATGAAGATGTGAATTAATAAAAATATGGGCCTATTATCTAAATTAAAAGAAATGTTGATAAGGAAAAGAATGAGCCTTTTTAGAATAAGCCTTTTATGAAAATATAATGCAAAAGACCCTAGGAATTAAACAAGTTGTGACCTGCAGGTGGAAAGGAAAAATTTTCAAATAAAATTAATGCTTTTCATCTTTGAATGCATCAATAAGATACAAGGATTATAATTTTACTAGATAGGCATACTTAAATCTTTGTATAGTCTATATCCTAATGAAAATACGAATATGGAATCGAAATCTTAGCGATTCTATTAAATAAAAAAAAGTTTGGTTTGACGGACAGACAGAGAGTACTAATACTTGGCAATTATATATAAGCTTGTTAGTGTAGATTAGTTAATTGAAAAATTGAAAAAAATAAATTTTACTCCAGATTAGATTTAAATTTTTACCTATATAAAGTATGTTAATATATAAAAAGTATTATATTCATGTCAAAAATTCTATTTTGATGGAAATATACTTTATGAGGCCCCCCTACAAAAAAGTGAATGGTCTGTGTGTATGAACAAAATATCTCAAGAACGAAAAGAACTACGAGATTGAAATTTGATATTTAAGTTAGGCACCCCCTTGGCAAGCAACACTAAACATTTGAGAAAAATCGACCAAAGACTAGTACTTTGCTCGTGTACTTTTCCGATTTTCTCAGTTAACTAGTTTGGAACCTAATCGTATAATTATTCAAAAAATATACGATTCAGTTTTTACAAGTTAGGCCTACTGGTGGATCAAGTTATCCCAGAAGTTGGACCCGAGATCTCTAGTCTAACCGGAGGAATGATTAAGTATTCCAAGAATTAGTACAAAGGAAACGCATGATGGTACTTGCTTGACTAGTAAAGTAATATACTCATGAAATATGTTAAATATTATTTTAATATTCTTATGAGGGATAATATGAAATCGAAGAGAATTTTAATGTAAAAGTCTTTCTTAGCATCTAAAAGACATTAAGAAGCTAGAATCTCTACCGAAACGTTATACTCAAAGAGATAAAATAAAATCACTGTAAATGATTGTGCATTCATTTCATTTCAAAATTAAAACGTTGCACCCTTCAAATATTATTTAAATATAAGGCATTCATAATATAGGCCTATGAACAAGTCTATAGGCTTAGAATATGGAAAATGCCTTTCCACTTTCAAGTACTATATTCATTTATAATTAATTATACATCTCAGTATTTTACAAAATATTCATTTCTTTGGTTAGTAATTTCGAATTATATTAGCGATGGTGAGAGAGATTAATTAAAGACAAAATGGACTAACGAGAGAAAAGAACCCGAAGCATACTATGTTTGAAATGGAATATGAAAGAATCTGACTTTAAAAAAATGGATAAAACAAAATATACACATGTGAAATTGCCAATAAGTAAGAGAGCAAAGAATATTAACCGATGGCATGCACTCATATATGGTTCAACAAAAATATTGAGGAATTGTTAAATTTTTATGTTATTTATAAAGATTATATGTTAAAAGTGAATAATAAATAAATAATAAGTAATATCGAATCGAAATACCTAAGCAAAACGAGTGAGAAAGGAGAGAGACCGGCGGAAGCTGCTAGCTGGCGTCATGGCTGCCGGTCAAATGAGAGAGCTTCGGTTTCCTTATAGAAACGAGCGCAGAGACAATGCTAGGTCAAGAGTCCCCTCTCTACTGATCTGATCAAGCGTCTCGTCTTCCCTTAACAGCAGGTGCACAGTGGCGCCAAAGAATACAGCCCCGTGATTGGTTAATTAGCGAGGAGGGGGGAATCGACTGCAGAGAAGGCAACAGATTGAAAAAGAGTGGAGGGGGAGGTCTCCCACCCAACTTTATTAATTATATTAATAGTTAGAATATGAGGAGAGAGTGGAAGAACCCATTTTATTATTTAAATAAAAGGGGAGTCAGGTAGTGAATAAAGAGCAGATCTTTTCTATTATTTCAATAAATATTAAGAACGACTAAGCAATAGGATAAATGAAATCTTTTCTTATAGTAATAAATAATATCTTCTCTGTAATAGACATTATAGGGGAATTAATAAATATAAATGCAGGAATAGGAAAGGGAGATTTCAAACGAAATTGAAGCTTTTATAAATCGTCCGTTTAAAAGATTGGCTCTCGCAAATTCTCTCTCTCTCTCTTAATAAAGGCAATTCAATTCTCTCTCTCTATATCGTATATAAATTTGTTAACAAATTCAAACACAGGGCAATCAAACATATATTCCAATCAGAACGAAGAAAATTATCTAAATATGGCAAGCAGAGCTCAAGTACCACAGCTTGTCTTAATTTACAGATTAAATTATTCAGTCCTATTTATTACACCTTTTGATATCCAAATGATTTACAAAAATATTCATCGGACTGGCTGGGACCCGAACCCGCACCCCATCCATGGCCTTGAGATGTCAATATTGACATTTCTCAGTCCCGGGGAGGCGGGACTATTTGATGGCATTTCACATAAGATTAAGTTCTAATCTCTTCAAAAGACAACTTATTATAAGCGTGATTTGAGAGATATTTATTTATTAAGGTATATTGAATAATTTTTCAACAAGAGGCTAAGGTAGTGAGTTTGAATTGGAATCAAAAAGATATTTATTAGATAGGTAGCGATTCAAGATGTAAAATTTATAAGTATGGGAAAATATTTAAAGATGTACATATAGGTAAGAGA
The DNA here is from genome assembly GCA_023213315.1 of Euborellia annulipes. Lineage (NCBI taxonomy): Eukaryota > Metazoa > Arthropoda > Insecta > Dermaptera > Anisolabididae > Euborellia > Euborellia annulipes. The sequence goes on along the minus strand of JAKCPI010000494.1, from coordinate 35,022 downwards.
AAGTAAAAATTAAAAATACTAAACATAAATTTAATGAGAAAATTTTTTCTCCCTTCCTGTTTATGTTGAAAGTTTACATACATCTAAACCCTCCTCTTTTTTTTTCATTTCTATTGAGTATATAAATAGTCCGATGGTGTCAGTTGGAAAAAAAAACATCCCCTATTATAGATGGGAGAATACATAATATTACAAAAGTCAAAACAAAATGGAAAAAAAAAAAAAAGGAAAAGACATAATGTCAGCGTGTGAATGAATAAACGAGAAGGGAAAACTAGCGATGGGGGACCCTAAATGGATTCACTTTCTTCTTAATGATGGCTGGGGGGAACGGAATTCACATTATTTAAAAACTTACCCCTTTTGGGGTTGTTCAAGATTAATTACTCAAATTGGATATTAAACAAAAATTGTTACATTTTTTTTTTTAGTCAATTTAGATCACGGTTTCTCAAACTTTTTATAATGAATAATAAAGGAGGGTTTGAACTTTTCTAGACTTTGTAAATCCTTGATTGAATTGAAGAATTTTTTTAGTAAGTTTGTAAGAGTTTTTTGTTATGTAGTAAAGAAATTTACTTGATCGGATTCTTATGAAATTATATATTTGAATGGAGATATATAGGCACAGTCACAACGTTTATCGAAATTAATAGGGGTGCGAGAATTATATGATGGTTGGGTATTTTTGTAATTGAAGTGAAACTTCTTTACGTAAATAAAAATAAATTTATGGGCTTTGTCCATTTGTAATAATTAAAGACCTGACAAAAAAGCATAAAAATATGGAAAAGAAGTGCTTAAAAAAGAAGAATAAAAATCTTGATTAAAAAGTTGTTCAATAAGCACAAAATTTGAAAAAAGCATCTCATAAGCAAATTCTACTCATATGTAAAAGGGGTAATTACTGTCCCCACCCTCCCGAAATTTGACAAAAATATTTTTCTTGGAAATTAAATTATAAAATTTTAAAAATACTTAAAAATTTGATTTGTATATATTAGGGTCCGACCGAAACAAGATTTTCAGCCGAAACCGAATTTCGGCCTCAATCTTAGTTTCGGCCGAAACAGAAACCGAAACTTGTATTTTCTATCAGGGGCGTATATAGAAATTTTTTCAGGGGGGGGAGGGGGGAGGCCTTAACTCAAAAATTTTTCTTCGGAAAATTTTTTTTAAAGAAACTAAATATTTTCTGCCCCGCTGAACATTCGGCTACTTTTTGGCCTAAACCGAAACCACGGCCAAAACAAGGATTTTTGGCCGAAACTGGCCGAAACCGTAACTGAAACCGAATATTCGGTCGGTTCCTAGTATATATATATATATATATATATATATATATATATATATATAGGCCTATATATGGGTCATTCCATGCCAAATCGACAAATTTTTTTCCTGACCCCTGCGGATTTCGCTGAAAATTTTCTATCTTTTTTCTATCCCTTAAAAGACATTTTTGAGAATTTTTTCAAATTTTTTTACCCAACTAAAAAAAGTTATGGATTTTTGAAAATAAAACCGCTATTTTTTTTTTTCAAATAACTATAACTTATTTTAAAATTGATATTTCGGAACCACGCAAGGCTATAAAAATTTTGTTTTTTAATGTAGTTTTCAGAAAAAAATACAAAAATTATTTCAGAGCCCGGATATATGAAATATTTCAGTTTTTTTGAAAAAACCCTAATTTTATTTGGACCATTTTTTTTTTAATTTTTTTAACTCAAAACAAACTTCAACTAATTCCACAATTATCCCCCCTAATTTCAAGATGTGCCGACGATTTCTTCTATTTTTTTTTTCATCATACTAAAAATTGTTTTTTTTCAGTCTCGTACTTTACTAAAAAAAAAAAACAATTTTAAGTATGATGACTTAAAATTTTCGAATAAAATATCATTTTTCAACTTCTAAAGTTTCACGAGAAAGCTGAAAAAATTTCATAAAAAAGTTACGGAAAAAATAAACCAAATTTCAAAAAAAAAATTTTTATAACAAAAAAAAAAAAAAAAAAAAAAAAAATAGAAGCAATCGTCGGCACATCTTGAAATTAGAGGGGATAATTGTAGAATTAGTTGAAGTTTGTTTTGAGTTAAAAAAATTTAAAAAAAAATGGTCCAAATAAAATTAGGGTTTTTTCAAAAAAACTGAAATATTTCATATATCCGGGCTCTGAAATAATTTTTGTATTTTTTTCTGAAAACTACATTAAAAAACAAAATTTTTATAGCCTTGCGGGGTTCCGAAATACCAATTTTAAAAAAAGTTATAGTTATTTGAAAAAAAAATAGCGGTTTTATTTTCAAAAATCCATAACTTTTTTTTAGTTGGGTAAAAAAATTTGAAAAAATTCTCAAAAATGTCTTTTAAGGGATAGAAAAAAGATAGAAAATTTTCAGCGAAATCCGCAGGGGTCAGGAAAAAAATTTGTCGATTTGGCATGGAATGACCCATATATATCCGAATGTACAGAATTTAAATTACCGAAAGTAAGAGAAAGTCGTGTGCTGTGCGGCCAGTCACACCAGATCACGCCCCCACCCCCACGAGGGCCAGCGTGCGGCGAGCCCGGACCAGAGTAGGGGGTCTAGAGGGCAAAGCCCGCCGAAGGCGGGATTTACGCGGCAGCCGAAGGATTTGATTTACATGATCGTTTTTGCTGAATAATGTTTTGTATTATTTTTAAAAATTATATAAAAATTGGAAACATAAGTTCAAATAGGCACGAAGGAAAAAAACATTTAAAAAAATCAATCACAATACACTTGTTAGTTTTGTGTAATTCGGGTAGGAAATTAAATATCTAATGGTTGCTTATAAAATTCAACAATAAGCATTTTGCTTAAAATTCGGTCTTTAGTAATAATAAATAAATAGAATAGAGCAAATTCGATTTATGCCCCTGAAAGTTATATAAACCCTGCATCCTCTAGCTCAGTGGTTTCCAAACTTTATGTTACCACGCCTCCCTTAAAAATATTTAATCTAATGACGCCTCCCCCCCTCATTTTATAAAATAATAAAAAAACAAACATTTTTAATGTTAAAAAATATAAATTTATATAAAAATATATTTTTTTTTATTTATTCTTATTTATATTAAAACTAGCAATCATTTGGAAAATTGGTCCTGGTAGCCAATATTCGCGCCTCCCCTTAGACTAGTCCGCGCCTCACAGTTTGGAAAACGCTGGTATAAGGGTATTTTATGGCTGGTGGAATTTGTATCACGAATGAAAGTTAAAAGAAAACGCAACCAGAATGTTTTCTTTGAAAATATATTTTAACAGCTTACGTTTCGGCCTTGGTCAAAGCCATCCTCGGATGACCACTAACAGCTCCGAGGATGGCTTTGAACAAAGCCGAAACGTCAGCTGTTAAAATATATTTTAAAAGAAAAAATTATGGCTTCGTTTTTTCTAACTTTCATCCCTGAAGAGAAATATTTTTCTCACATCTTATTTTCACGCCCTAACTTAAATATAAAATTTCAACCTCCTAGCTCAATTCCTTCATGCTTTAAATTGAACCCAAACGGACACACAGACAGGCCATGTCGCGAAAACCACTTTTTTTTTGATTCAGTGGACCTCAAAACGTGTATATCCATCAAAGTCTCGATATCGAATTTTTGACATGAATCCAATACTTTCTCTCTATATATATGTATATTAACTTATACATATAGGTAAGAGAAAGTAAAAATTCGAATCCGAATTGAGATTAGTTCTATATACAAAAAGACGCGGTAACTCACCCCAGTAAAATTCTAAGTGGACTAATCATATTTTACTTTTCTACCTAATGAAAAAAATCCCTACAAAATTCTGCAAGGGATTCGATGGGTTCCTAAGTTACCCAGTGTTATTATTATCTGTTTATGAGAGTTTCGAAATCTTCAAAAATTGATTCCGCCCCAGTAATAAGAAATTTTAGAATGACATTAAAAAGTTTCTACCCCACTATACTATTTGCTAAATATTGAATACAAATTTTAACTCAAACGGACTTATTTTTTAGTAAAAGTATTAAAAAACATTAATATCTCTATGCAATATAGGGGATGGGGCATTAACCCCCCTCCCTGGTTAATGCCTTCATACCTCTCCCCCCCCCTTTAAGGAAATGCGAGCCTTCACCGCGAAATTACTCTCAAAATAACTTGAATACATTTATAAATAATTATTTTAATTTTTATTTTATTTAATTATTTTATTTTAATTAATTTTCAACCCTTAATCCTCCCCTGTGTAAAAGTATATTAAGGAAATTTGATTAACAAAAATATAGGCCATATAGAAAGAATATAATGGTAAACAATGGTGACTTAAGAAAATATTTTAAAATGCCCTCAGGCTTGGTGTAGTTGGTAGCGTGTCTACCTTCTATACCGAACGTCGCGGGTTCGGATCCCTGGCAGTCCGAAATGGATACCAAATGGCTTAAATAGAAATGCCTGAACCCCCAATATGTATATTATTAATTAATAACGGTTATCGAATAAAGTCTTATATGGCCTGAGTTACCGAAAAGAATGTGTGAATGTGTGTGTGAGTGTTGAGTGTGAATGAGAAAAAAGTTTGAGTGTTAAAAAAAAAAAAAAAAAGATAAAAAGATAAAAAATAAAAAAGAAATTTTTTTCAATGACACCTACACTCCCCCTCCCCCTTTCAACATCTTATATTCACCCTCTACCCTTAGTGAAATATAAAATATTTAATTTCATATTCAAAAGAATCGTTTTTCGCAGTCAAATTATTTGTTTCTATCATGTTTTTTTTCAACGGTAAAATGCATAATAATTACCTTTAATAAGACTCTCAATAGGGTGTGCTGGTTGACGGTGAGGTCAGGGTGGGTTACACTATATTAATTATTCACTTTGATTCACTTTAAACACAAATAAAAGAGAGCAACTCAAACGCCTGTAAGCAGGCCACGCACTCGACTGAACGAGACTTGTCTCTCTTTCGATAGGAATAAAACAGATGAAAATAACAATTCCCTTTTTATTAAAAGAAAAAAATACCTTCTTCTCTAATCTAACTACATTTATAACTGGAAAAGAATGTCAACAAGTGATTTGGAATATTCCAAGGCCTTTCTTAAATAATCAACCCTTCATCCCCCCCTAATCAAAATAATAAACGCAATTTTTTAAATGTTTTCTATTTATTTGGCTTCGACTTAGCTAAAATAAATTTAAAAAACATTTTTTTCAATTTTTCAACCCCTAATCCAATCTTTTTTTTTTAAACACTCACACTTTTTTCTTATTCACACTCACATTCACACACACTTTCACACGTCCTTTAGGCAACTTAGGCCATATAAGACTTTTTACGATAACCGTTATTAAGAATATTTATATGTTGGGGTCCAGGCATTCTTATTTAAGCCATTTTGAAATCCAATCTTAATAAATAATAATAATTAACAATGCGATCGCCTTCGGCGAGCTGGATCCGCCTTTGGGTTTTACACATGGTATAATTTTCTAGAATGAGTCTTACTTTAGGCCAGTGGTTTCCAAACTTTATGTTACAACGCCTCCCTTAAAAATATTTAATCCCCCCCCCCAAACTTGTAATAAAATAATACAAAAAGAAAAAAAAATCCTTCTATACGATGAAAATATAAATTTCATATAAAAATATTTTTTTTATTTATTCATATTTATTATTTTAATTAAAAACTCGACAGTGGCATCGTCTCTACTGATGGCAAGGGCGGATACAAGGGGGGGGTAAAGGGGGTAATTACCCCCCCCCCCGAGATTCGAAAAAAATACCTTTTTTTCGCAAAAAAATTTATTTTTAATGTAAAATTTTAAAAATTAATACTTAAAAATTTGATGTGTATTTATATTCTGGCAAACAAGTACAGAATGCGCTTTTAAATTACCGAAATTAAAAAAAATAATGTGCTGTGCGACCAGTCACACCAGATTACCCCCCCGAGAAACACCTCTGGATCCGCCCTTGACTGATGGTGCCACTGCGGCTCATCGAGTTTTAATTAAGAAAAACCGCGGTCCAAAAATCTTCTAAATTTTATTATTTTATTTATAAAACTAGCAATCATTTGGAAAATTGATCTTAGTGGCCAATATTCGCGCCTCCCCTTAGACTAGTCCGCGCCTCACAGTTTGGAAAACGCTGCTCTAGCTAGTGAGAACGGGTTCGCTCACAGCAGAAGTTAAACAAATTTTATATTTTCTTGTCACCTCGGGAACAACATAAAGACGTTACTAGTCTCAACACATTTATCCAACCAAAAACCAAATCAAAAATTCAATTTTGTCTGTGACGCCCGGTTCATTTCTCTTTTTATTTTCTCGATAAACTGTGACTTTTGATTATTAATATTCAAAATATAGGCATTTTCTAGTCAAATCTAATTCTCTATTTGCTGCCAACAAGAAAACTTTTTTAATTAAGAACTAATCGAGGCAAATGTTTATAGCCATTTTTTTTAAATTTTCTCCTTGAGGGTGCTGAGGCCATTCAGGGTTTATTATAGAATGCACATATAGCCTATATTTTGAAATAATATCTACTGATGCAAGGGCGGATACAGAGGGGGGGTAAAGGGGGTAATTACCCCCCTGAGATTTGAAAAAAAAAAAACTTTTTTGAAAAAAAATGTATTTTTAATGTAAAATTTTAAAAATTAATACTTAAAAATTTGATTTGTATTTATATTCTGGCAAACAAGTACAGAATGCGCCTTTAAATTACTGAAATTAAGAAAAAAATGTGTGCTGTGCGACCAGTCACTCCAGATTACCCCCCCCCCCCCGAGAAACACCTCTGGATCCGCCACTGTACTGATGGCTACCATGGGACGTTTTACAGGCTGTTTCAACGGGGCCACCTAGTCGGCATTTCACCGCGGTTGGATTTTATTGTCTGCAGTCATTGTTTATATGGACCCTGTTATGCATTAGTGTGTCAAGCGCCAAAAAAAAATTAAAAATTGAGTTAAGCACGGAATATTGTTTCAAATGCTATAATTAATAGTATTTTTTATGAAATATGTCCTAAAAAAATTTATATTTAATGTTACTTGCACAATTGACAAAAAAAAAATTATATAAAATCCAATGAAAACAAAAAACTTTAATGTTAATTTTCTCAAAACTCGGTAGCTGGCGCTTGACACACTAATGCGTAACAGGGTCCATATATTAATGAAATTCACCGTGGTCTAATGACTTTAAAGCTATTACTGCTGGGATGCTCTTATTGTTATAATAAATAATAATAATAATAACTACTCTATCTTATAGACCAATCAAATGACATTTTCAGGTCTTCATGCTCCAAGGGTTGCTTTCTTTCCTTAGAGAAAAAGTTGATTTAAATTAAATTAGTTGCTAAGTTATTCGATTTAATGCAAACCTAAGTAGCCAAATTCTATTTTCCAAGCTCAAAATTAAGTTGTATTTAAAATGATGACGTCACAACACTCCAAAGCCGACACAAAGAGTTGGACGGAAAGCATAACAAAATGAATTATGAATTCAAATCATTATATTTTATTTTTTTCAATGATAATAGTATAATTACTCACTTGATTTAGGTATTATAAATTCAAAATAGCAACTTGTTTTCCAGTGAATTTCCTTTTGAATTTTTCGTGACTTGAAAACAGACTGTCAGCTATGATAGCTATCATGTCAGAACGTATAAACCGAACTCTCCTTTCGAGGATAGCTATAATGGAGAGAGAGAGATAAAATTGCCTGTCCTTGTTCCTCCATTTAGATGCCCTATGGGCGAGAAAGAGAGAGCGCGAGGGAACCCAAGGGGCGGACGCGGGATGAATTAATTAACGAGCGGTTAATGAGTGTCTGGCGTTGGCTTTGAACTTCAGGCTCTGATTAAACTCAAGCTCTTTTTTTTTTCTTCTTCTTCCCAAGTAGACACATCCATCTCCGAATCATATTCGAGAGGGGGATCATTAACAAATTACTTCCAACTATCCTCCATTATGAGATTATTTATTTCGTTCATTCATTATTTTAATTTAAATACTTGGCAATATTCTTTAAGAGTTATGAAACGACTAAAAAAAAAAAAAAAACGAAACAGCTAACAGAAATTAGATGACATGTTTTTTAAAGGTGTCTGTTGCGTGGCTTTTTATACGTTTTAATAAAAAGTGACAATTAAAAAAAAAAAAGGAACTGGGATGACATTTTCTTTCTAGATATTTCTTAATTAAGTTTTTGTTATAAGTTAAATTAAAAATTAATTTTTAAAACATCTTTGAATTTGAGCAAGTAAAAAATGTGAGATTCTAATCTCTTTAGTGATCCATAAATTCATGAGTGGATCATCTATTGAATTTTTGATTTATTAACAAGTTTTGAAATGTGTTAAGTCTAGTCGTCGTTTTTTCATGTTCCCGAGTGACAGAAAAATCCGAATTTGCGACCCTCCACTCACTAGTTCCACGGTTGCAGTATTTCGTAAATATATTTCCGAGGCATGAATACAACTTTCCCTACATAACACTCATGATCCTCTAATTAAAAAAATTATTTAAAAAATTGTGACCAGATATATTTAGTTTCCCATGGCACTATAGTTAACTTGACCACTTGCATAAGTAAAAGTAAAAAAATCAATTAATTCAAAATTTCCATAGACTCTGTGTATTTTAAATGTTGACTACTTGAAATAAACTATGGTTATTTTTCAAAATTTTAATCTCATATTTGGAGATTTGATACACAATAGAGAAATGCAAAATTTCATAAGAATTGGAAAGAATTTTTTAAAATGTGTAAAAAGTTCCAAAGAGATCTTGGGAATCGAAATTAACATGCAAACTCCCATAGGGATTTATTTTAACATTGGCTTTATGAAAGGAAGAGCCGGAAAATGAATTTAAAATGAAATACTATATCAGTAAAGTGTACTTGAAACAAATTTTACTGATATACCTTTTAAAGACATCTAAAAAATATTTGATTTATGAATTTTAAACAAAATCTTTGGAGCAAATTTTGAGAAAATTGAAAAAAGTGAAAAAGTACATCAGTAAAGTACTAGTACTCTTTGGTCGATTTTGTTTAAAAGCTTATTTTCATGCTTAAAATCTTTAAACACAGGAACACAGACCAATTTGTGGCACGCACTTTGGACTCAGTGGACCTCAAAACTTCAAAAATTTCTAGTAAAGTAAAAATAAAATAAATGGATAGATAAATCGACAAGCCTACAATAGAATAATCTAAAAACGTTAATGCTAAACAACAATAAGGCTATGAACAGTTGATTTCAAGATTTTGAGTTGTCAAGCAACAAAATCCATAACAACATTTTTGGACCTTTTTTCTTTATTTGAATATAAAGGCGGTTACACGCGTAACTGCAAACTTGACAAGCATGCACGTGCAATTTTTTTGTACAAGCAAACTGTAGCGTCTGTAGGAGAATTTTGCGCAAGCATTTTAATTGTGCAAGCCGTTTGATGATCGATTGAATTTTAATCATGCACAAGCAAAACTCTCCGCCATTTTATAGACGTCTTGACATTTGATATATATTAATTCATTTAAAATTTCAATATTAATATTTATTGTGTCTCTGTTTAAAGCAAGTCAGTATTTCTTGTTATCTTCGAATATAGGCCTATAACCTTTGACATTTTTAGGTTAATTTTCGGCATAAGCTGTTGCTTGCACAAGCATGCTTGCTGATACAAAAAGATTGCACATGCATTCTTATCAAGTGTGCAGTTACGTGTGTAGCCGCCTTAGGAAACCACGCCAGAAGTTTATTTTAGAAACACCCTGTATAAAATTTTCTTTCATTTTAATAATAATAAATTACTCACTTAAAAGAGAAAAAAAAAATATTATCAAAGTGATAATTTTATCAAAAAAATTAATTCTTCTTCTCTTTGTTCTAAAAGAATATTAAAAATAATTTATCGTCGGTTTATCCTTTGAGAGGAAATATTAAATTAGAGAATTAATCTCATTTTTAATTTAAACTAAATGCGAGTATTGCATTTTATCATGCAATAATAATCTCTCTCTCTCCCCTCTCTTTTAAAGCGGATTCGAATAACATGATTTGGGAATTAATGGGATTTAAATGTCGCACTGAAATTCAAACTAGATATGATGCAGTGTACCAACATATGATTAAAAAATACTACTAAATTTACTAATAATTAAAGCTTAAAATAGGATTCAATTTGTCTGATAATTTAGGGGACATTGTTTCGATACCTGATCAAACCGATTAAATTATAATTAATTTAAATATGGGGCCAGTCAGGTTTTGCATTTCATGTACAGGCTTAAATTTTCTGCAAGTATCAATTTTTCAGTTTTTCTAAAATGATACATAATCAATTGATTAGCCCCCACTTCCTTATCAGCAAAAGTAAACAAATGCTAAAACGCCGGAGGAGAAGTTAGAGGTAGGAAATGATGTAACTTCACGGGGTGCCAGTAGATGGCTACGGCCCGAGGCCGGTTGGGTTTGAGGTGTGTGTCTTCGTGCATGAAGCATCTAGGGTAAATAAACAGAATTTCAAATAATAGCCTAATAATAATTAATTAAAAAAATAAAAGCTCTAGGTCATCTATGAGTATTTCTATCTATTTTGCTGATGGATCAAGCGAACCCTGGGTCCTGCATGTCGAAAATCCTGATCCACTAGCAAAATAATTAAAGAAACTTATAAAATAACTTAGAGTTCAAATAATTATTATAAATATCGTTTTCAACAGAAGAAGTATAACGTAAGCGGTGGAAGTGCAAAAAGGGAAGCTTTTGAATTTCCATTTTTACTTTTTTAAAATGCAACGCAAAGCACAGCCGAAAATCGGGGTAAGTAGCCATACAAAGGAAGGTTTATTCCTGGAGAGGAATTTTATGAAAATCACCTATAAAAATGTACAGTGAGGGACAATATAAAGTCCCACCCATGTAAATGTGACAATTGTCATTGTTTTTAAAAAAAGAAAAATCTTTATTGAAAATTTTCTAGGTTTGAACCAGGAAAGTTTTCTACTAAAAAATATATAATATTTTTTTTTATTAAAGAATGAAATAATCACAAGAAGAAAACATGGATGGGCCCTAATATTGTCCCTCACTGTACAAAACCGACACTGAGGAAGACGAGCTGAAAAGCTGTTGTAACCCGTATTGGTTTGTTGAACCTTTGAAATGATTTTTTGAAAAAATTGTACTCTTTTTTTGTGTACTGAAAAGGCGTAAACCTCGTCATTAATTGATACCTGCAGTTCTTGCTGAGTCTACGATTTGAATTGAATAAATTTATAAAAGTCAAAATGACCTTAGCAGTCGAAATGACTTTTTGGAAAAAAAGTTTTAACACAAAAATAATAAAGATGAAGAATATGGCTGTTTAGCTTGATAAGGGTAGAGATAGATAGATAGATAGATGTTTGTTTATTACTTAGGCGGCCCCGGGAATTTATTATAATAATTTAAAGATTGATAAGATTTGATTTGATTGAGGTGAAGAAGAAGAGAAGATGTTTGTTTATTATTAGGTGGCCCCGGAAGAATTTATAAATTTTAGAAGGGCAGCCAGGAAAAATTAAATCAGATAAAAATATAATCAATCTTTATCAGGTTTTCTTTATTTGATCGTCGCCGTTTGCCATCTCTGATTGTCCTGAGGAAAGGCGTGACTGGCGTCCGAAACGTCGACAATCAAATAAAGAAAATCTGATAAAGATTGATTATATTTTTATCTAATTTAATTTTTCCTGGCTGCCCTTCGCTATGCTTAACAAAAATAATAAATTAAAGATTTAAAATTTTTCAAAAATTCCATTCTATTTATTATACCATTTTCAAAATTAAAAAAAAAAAAATTTAATTTTAATAAAAAAATAAAATATTTTTTAAATTATAAAATATGTTGTTGTATTAAATTATTATTTATTCATTTCAGCTCTAAAGAATGATGATGGTTTTATGTAATTAAACCGAAAGTTTTTGATTGGAGATTTTTATTGATAGAGGTTTTTTTTGGGTAAAAACCTTTTTTCCTTCATCATTCTAATTTAAACCATTTATTACAACAAAAATAATAAATTAAAAATGGAAATTCAACAGCTACTCTGTCCAGATGCATTATTAAGAAATAGTTTGTTAAATAATCGAAGAATTTATTGAATAGGTTTCGAAAACAATTTTAACAAAAAAATGAGCTATTATTAACATAGAATATTAAAAGCTGGACAAAGCAAGTTCTTGTTGAACAAATAGCCAGCCTTTTGAAGAGTTAATTCTCAAAAAAATCGATTGGAGGCCCAGTTAACTTGGAACTTGTAATATACCACCAAATTACTTCCAATAAAAAAATGAAAACTCTTTAAAGGCTCACAATATAGTAAGGCACTAAAAAAATACATTCTCTTCCTATTTTGATATAAAAATAAAATCTCCTTTTTGTTTTGTTTTTGTTTTAAAAGATGATTACACCGTTCAATGATGTATCAGATAAAATAGCAGAGAGAGGCAGAGGGGCCTATCACGTTGTGGTCATCCATTGGTCTGTCTGTCTGTCCCCCCTTGGTTGTAATGCGCCTGTGTGCCATTTATCCGGTGAGGAAAAAGCGCCTGAGGCGTATCCGGCGAGCATTAAGGCGTGTAATCGAGACAAAGACATCTTTGAGTCCCTTTTCTCAAAGCTGCTTGCTCCTTGGGGGGAAGAAAGAAAAAGACTGCAAAAACTAGTCAATTCAAGGGCTTCTTTTTATTCTTCTCCTATTCAACAGCCTTTTAGCTATTTAATATTTCAATAAAAGGAGTTTATGCATCGTTGCTTTTAAAATTACCAACACATACAATGACTTCGGTTAAAGAACCCACTTAATAGTAAAAAAAATTAATTATACACATAAATTTTTCACCCTCAGCTTTAATGGGAAAATTCCTCAGGATAGGGAAGAAACTTAATCCTCTCTTGATGGGATTTGTAACTACTTCTTTAATTTGATTGAATGGGACAAGCGTTTATGAAAATTATTATAAACAAAAAGAACAAAATTTATAATAGAAAATACTTGTTCTCGAGGAGTTCTGTTTAATTACGAATCTTTTTTTTTTTAATGTTCTCTCCCTCCATTCCGGATAGATTTCTAGCATATAATAAAAATAAATGATCGTATCTAAAATGTTAACTACCAACTTCCTCTCAAGCTTGTTTCTCTTGCTTAACCAACCAAAGTTCAACATTGTCCTAAACACAACTTTCTTCTATACAAACATGATAAATAAATAAAAAACAAATCACAAAATAAAACTTTTTGTAATAAATGATTAAACAAAAGCAAATTCATTAAAAAAAAAAAAAACATTTTGTTGTCATAAACTATTAAACTTTCAGGATATATAATAATTCGGCGAGGTTAAAGAATCCACAATATAACATTACTGTATTAACAAAAAAAAAAGTTAATTCAATGATTTTCTTAAATTTCTATAACATAACTTGATTTTTTACTTTCTCTTACCTATGTATATATGTAATATATATATAGAGAGAAAGTATTGGTTTCATGTCAAAAATTGGATGTCGAGATTTTGATGGATCTTCACGTTTTGAGGTCCCCTGAATCCAAAAAAGTGGTTTTCGCGACATGGTCTGTCTATGGGTGGGTGGGTGGGAGCTACGAGGTTGAAATTTTATATTTAAGTTAAACACCCCCGGGACCGGAAAAATAAGCTTTTAATCAAAATCGGCCAAAGAGTACTAGTACTTTACTGATGTACTTTTTCAGTTTTTTTCGATTTTCTCAAAATTTGCTCCAACGATTTTTTTTTAAATTCAAAAATCAATTATTTTTTAGATGCTCTTTCAAATGTATATTCTCATTTTGCGATTGAAATCTTCTGAAGACCACTTTACTCTTGTATTTCATAGGGAAGATAGGAGAAATGGTTGCCATGGTAACAATATAAATATTTTATAACAGTATATTTTATAACAGTATAAATATTTTCCCATACTTTTTACATCTGATATCATATGTTCCGTACTGTCATGTCGGGAACTAAATATATGTCGACACAAAAAATCTGGTGTGACAAGCACAGAACACAACTTTCGATTACCGAAGGTAAGAGAAAGTTGTGTGCTGTGCGCCAGTCACACCAGATTTTTTTCTGTTGGAGCAACTGAATTTCGGTTGTTGCAACCGAAACTTATTGTTCCCCTGGAACAAAGCGAGATTTCGGTTGTAGAAACCAAATTACTTAGGCTGAACGCAAACCAATTGAGCAAAAACGTTTTTGACTTATCGTTTTGACAGTTTTGACGTGACAACGTCTTACAAATTATGTGTCTATAGTGGCAGGTTAGGGAGTCATGCACGAAAAAGTTTAGCGGCTTGAATACACTCCTCTGTCTTAAGAAGTATAATTATGTTGAATATACAGGTTAGAAAGAATGATTTTTCAGCTAAAGATTTCAGCATTTATTTTCTTATTATTAAAAAAAAAAGCAGCAGGGTCTTGATCAAAAAAATATTTACTACAGAAGACTAGACTAATATCCTATTATTTTCGCATGAAACCATGAGAAAATATAAAAAAAATTTAATAATTTCAAGGGACGTCAGTCTTAGTTTCAGTAACACAGAGAAAGATGAAAAATAAGAGTTGTGATTTTAGAAGGACCCTGTTACGCATTAGTGTGTCAAGCGCCAGCTACCGAGTTTTGAGAAAATTAACATTAAAGTTTTTTGTTTTCATTGGATTATATATAATTTTTTTTTGTCAATTGTGTAAGTAACATTAAATATAAATTTTTTTAGGACATATTTCATAAAAAATACTATTAATTATACTGTAGCATTTGAAACAATATTCCGTGCTTAACTCAATTTTTGATTTTTTTGGCGCTTGACTCACTATTGCATAACAGGGTCTAGATATAAAATTGTGCGAGTTGAGAGAATGGAGTCAACTGACACCAAATATGGCGACATGGTCTCTGACCAAAGAAAATAAAAAAAAATACACCAAATACAATTTTTTATTATTAACAAATGAAATTAAAAGAACTACATCGATATGCTGAAGCTCAAGTAAAATACAAAAGCCAAAGCCAAGGTGTTATTATTTGGATTTGAAAACATAGTATTTAAAAGAGAGATCAACCCACCAACACCTTTGAAAAAATAAGGGCTCTAAAAACCGGAATATCCTGCTCTACTACTTGTTTTTTTTTCTTTAGTTGTCCAAAAAATGAATAATAAAAAAAATATGAAAAAATTAAATTTTGTTGGAAAGGTGTTTAATTAATTTCAATCTTTCATCTATCCCCCCCCACCTCCCCCCTTCGTCGAAATAAATTGTACTACATATGTATTCAACCTTGAACTTAATCGACATTAATCTAAAATATTCATGACAGAAAAATAAATGATTTTCTACCGTATAAATAAATAAATAATTTAATAACGAATACAATTTATTATTCTAATAAAATGTGGATATTTATCGAAGCTTGGAATTAATACTCATAATAATTCAAATGAGATTAAACGAGATTAACAAATAATAATAATTTATTTAATTAATACGTTGGATATAGACTTTAGACAATCTATAATTATCGGAAGGAACAAAAGAAAATGGGACAGCATTAAACTCATAAAAATTAAAATTTAATTAAGGTCAAATAGAAGTGGCTTTTAATAAATTTTAGATCTGGATTTTTTAAATCTTACACTAAATAATAGTGGCTCTAATGATTTTTTTTTCAAATTATTATTATTATTATTATTTCCAATACAGTATAATATTAACAAAAGTGTAAAATGGCTGTTATTTATTAATCTTAAGGAAGTGGATTTGCAGCTAGGAGAATAAAAAACTATTTTAATTTCTTTCGGTAGACGTTTCGGACGCCAATCGCGTCCTTCTTCGGGACCAAATATTGTTAAAAAGCACACATGGATTTTGTTGTGGCATGTATAAAATATTTGAACAATATTGACAAAGGCATCTTTTTGTGTAAGTTATTTTTTCCAATTCTCAATTGTGTGCTTTTTAACAATCTTTGGTCCCGAAAAAGGATGGGATTGGCGTCCAAAACGTTGACCGAAAGAAATTAAAATAGTTTTTTATTCTCCTGGCTGCAAATCTACCTTCCTTAAGATTATAATATTAGCGTAAATATCATATGTATGTACCAATAAGGTCTCGCTTTCGGAAAATTTGAGTACTGGTACTTAACTGATGTACTTTTTACAATTTAAAAAAAAAAACGACCTTCGGCTTGGCAAACCCAGAATTATTTATAAAAGAATCTTTTTTTTTTTTTTAATTTAAAAGTTGAATAAATTCTTCATGCTTTATAAATGCGTAAGCCTCTCCCTTTTCAAACCCTCGATTCCCATTCAGGATGATAGAAATTTTAATAAATGAAGTAAATTATGAATGAATTATTTTAACCCTGTCAATGTACAGTGAGGGACAATATTAAGTCTCACCAATGCGTTTTCTACTTGTGATTATTTCATTGTTTTTAAAAAATATTATATATTTTTTAATGGAAACTTTCATGGTTCAAACCTAGAAAATTTCCAATAAAGTTTTTCATTTTCTTTTATAAAAACAATGAAATAATCACAAGTAGAAAACGCATGGGTGGGACTTAATATTGACCCTCACTGTACATGTCATATGTACAGTGAGCGCCACAATTAAGTCCCGACCTGATAGCTTTAGCCTTAAGTATATGGTAAATGGTGAAATAATTTTAAATTTGAAAAGGTAGGTCTAATAGTTTTTGAAATCAGATCAATTCACTGGTTTCCAAATTCCAATATAGAGTTTATAGAATTGCAGGGAGAATTTTAAGGCAACTCAATAGACAGACATCCGTAAATGGTTGCCTACGCGTAAGGCTCTAAAGGCAGGTAGACCCTGGGTGGGGGCATAATTGTGGCGCTCACTGTACAGTCAGTTTCAATATTAATCGCCACCCTAGAGAATAGAGCCGTGAAGTTAGACAACCGGAGTGTTTAGAAAATAAATAAATCAACTTTTTTAAATATTGGAGTGGAAATACAATTTTTTGAGACAACAATTACGTCAGCTAAGCACTAATAAATACTAAAATACTGATGTACTTTTTTAGTTTTTTCCAATTTTATAAAAAAAAATCTTCAACTCCAGAATTAAATAATGTGCAATATCTAAAAATAATAATAGTTTTCTTTTTTTATAGGTTATAGGTTTTTTACTTTCTCTTACCTCTATATATATGTTAATATATAGAGAGAGAAAGTATTGGATTCATGTCAAAAATTCGATGTCGAGATTTTTATGGATCTTCACGTTTTGAGGTCCCCTGAATCCAAAAAAGTGGTTTTCGCGACATGGTCTGTCTGTCTGTGTGTCTGTGTGTGGTGTGTGTGTGTGTGTCTGTGAACAAAATATCTCAAGAACGAAAAGAGCTAGAAGGTTGAAATTTTATATTTAAGTTAGGCACCTCCATGGGACGTGACACGAAGCTTTTGAACAAAATCGGCCCAAAAGTACTAGTACTTTACTGATGTAGTTTTTCACTTTTTTTCGATTTTCTCAAAATTTGCTCCAACGATTTTTTTTTTAAATTCAAAAATCAATTATTTTTTATATTCTCTTTAAAATGTATATTCTCATTTTGTGATTGAAATCTTCTGAAGACGACTTTACTCTTGTACTCCATAGAAAAGATAGGAGAAATGGTTGCCATGGTAACAAAATATAAATATTTTTCCATACTTATAAATTTTACATCTTGAAAATCGAATGTACCCTACTGTCGGAAACTAAATACATGTCGACACAAAAAATCTGGTGTGACAAGAACAGTACACAACTTTCGATTACCGAAGGTAAGAGAAAGTTGTGTGCTGTGCGCCAGTCACACCAGATTTTTTTTTTATCTTTATATATAAAGAATAGCCTTTATGTGAAAATAATAGAGTAAGAGGGAATGAATGCAGAGAAGAGAAAAAAAAACTGACTACCGTTGGTAAAATGAAAGATGATTTATTGTCAACCGAGTCCTTCCTCTAAATGCTCTTTCCTTTGTGGAAATTCTGCTTTGATCATTTTCTTGAATGCATATGATATATGAGCAAGAATATACAGTTGTATAAAAAAAAATGTTACAACAGTGCTGTCCAATTAAATAGATAAATACAAGCTTGTAGGAGAATGTCTTGATTCAAAGAGAAAAAATAATGATTTTAATACATTTAAAAGCTTCCTTGTCAAAAAAACAAAAAATTCTTGTTAAGAAGATATTAATTAATGAGCGAGATTGAAAAATGAAGATAAAACATGTATTTCGAGTTATAATTGAAAGATCTAAATTTTATCTACCCAAAACTTGAAACTCGAGTTTTTGGATTAAATAAAAAAAGTAAAAAAAAAAAAGAGAAAGAGACGAAAGTGAAATTTAAATAAAACAACTTAATCATTTAATTGAATATAAAATTCAAAATAAAGTTGAAACTTTAATTATGAAGATAATTATATAAAAAAAATAGCTCTAAGCATACAGAAACATAAGATTTATTTATTTAAAAATTTAAATAAACAAAATCTGATGTGATTGACCGCACAACTTTTTCGATATTTGAAAGTTGAGTGAAGTGCTATCACACCATATTGCATCGAGATATATTTAAAAATAAAGGATTAGAAGAACCCCCCCCCCTAATCACAACTTTTTTTTATCCTTCGGAAATCGAAAGTTGTGTGATGTGCCATCACGCCAGATATTTTTTTTTTCAAGATATATTCAGGGGCACCGGAACGAATTTGAATCAGGGGGGGGGGGGGGGGTGAGATAAAATTATAAATCGAACTAAATTTTTTAATAAGTTCTAGACCTTTTTTTATACAAATTTTTCTCTTCCCCAAATAAGCTGAAACAAGAAAACATTTCAAATTTATTTACTTTTTACTTTCTCTTACCTATGTATATATGTAATATATATAGAGAGAAAGTATTGGATTCATGTCAAAAATTCGATGTCGAGATTTTGATGGATCTTCACGTTTTGAGGTCCCCTGAATCCAAAAAAGTGGTTTTCGCGACATGGTCTGTCTGTGGGTGGGTGTGTGGGTGGGTGGGTGGGGTGGGTGGGTGGGTGTGTGTGTCTGTGTTCACTTTTAAGCATGAAGGAATTGAGCTATGAGGCTGAAATTTTATATATAAGTTAAACACCCCCGGGACCGGAAAAATAAGCTTTTAATCAAAATCGGCCAAAGAGTACTAGTACTTTACTGATGTACTTTTTCAGTTTTTTTCGATTTTCTCAAAATTCGCTCTAACGATTTTGATTAAAATTCAAAAAATCAATTATTTTTAGATGCTCTTTCAAATGTATATTCTCGTTTTGCCCTCAAAATTGTTTGAAGACCACTTTACTCTTGCACTCCATAGAAAAGATAGGAGAAATGGTTGCCATGGTAACAAAATATAAATATTTTCCCATACTTATAAATTTTACATCTGAATTCAAATATTCCCTACTGCCGGGAACTAAATACATGTCGACACAAAAAATCTGTGTGACAAGCACAGTACACAACTTTCGATTACCGAAGGGTAAGAGAAAGTTGTGTGCTTCAAGTCACAGATTTTTATTATAATTTTAGGGATTTTTAATTTAACGAATATGTATGATTATCTTACAAGTTAGACCTAAATGAAGGCCAACGCATTGACTGAAATTGGAATTTTTTGCAAAAATCCCTTGTCAGTTAGTCAATAAATTTTATTTGAAGTTCCTATCGTGATCCCCGTATATTTACCCGAAGTGCTTAAGTGTTGCTTAAATATTTTTATTTAATGAAAAAATCCCGCACACACAGGATTTGAACAGGGATCTTCTTTGTAGAAGCAGACACCCTAGCCCGCTACATCAGCGACCCTCCTCAATCAATAAAAAGAATACTTATTTCTATGAGCGCAAATATGATCAGTTTAGAGTAAACTTTAAATTATTATTCAAAAATCATTAAGCCACACAAAAAAGGAATAAATAAAGAGATCTGAAAATAACTTTTATTAAGTAGTGTCATACTTTTCCTTGTAAGCAAGTTGCTTTTATTTAATTTGGATCACTTTGCGGCTCCCTTCGAACGCAAGCGCCTGGAGGGTAGGCACCGATCACAAACACAAAAGGCCTTTCAGAAAAAAAAAAACCTATCCGACTGCCAACGCATGGTTACGCCCAAAATCAAGCAAACATTCATATAAAATAGAAACATCTCTTGAAGAAAATCCTCTACATTTTAATGAAGCGTAGATTAAGTTGATAGAAAAAAAAAAAGAAATAAATTTGTCTAACCAAAAAAGGAGCAACTTCCCAGTTAATTTTGTTTGATCATATATAACAAAATTGAAGCAAAGGGGGAGGGTTACTCAATTAAAAGAGCGCCATTTTAGCAAACCCAAGTGTTTCGTCTAAGTTTGTTGAAAATTGGGTGAAAAAAAAAATAAATAAAAAAAAAAAAGGTTAGACCACGGCTATCTTCACAACGATTCATTGCCCCCACACACATAAACGTTCTTCTCTCTCTTTTTGGCCGGCCTTTTACGCACGCACGCACTCGCGTGTGCGTGCAATTAGCCACAGCTGGTTTCCTCCTAATCCCCCACCCCAACACTTGCCTTGTCTATATTATAAACACAGACAGGCCCACACACATACACACACACACACATCAGATACTAATAATTTCGTCGACAACGACAACTACGACGATGGGTTGTTGGGTTGGTTGCGTATACGGCGGAAATGCGGTCGAATGCGTTCACGCCCGAGCTCTCAGCCCAGTAGCTAGGCTAACTTCACGATGGAAATAGAGAGACAGACAAACGGAAAGAGAGAAGCTAGCAACAGAAGCTATAGATATATCTTGTGGATAAATAATTGGTGCAAGGAGAGAGCGAAAGAGAGAGAGAGAGAGCCAACTCATTAGATAGGAATCTTGTTAACAAACAAGATTAGATTCCTAATGATAAGATTAAACTATTAGGAATGGATAAAATAAAGATGAAAATTATACAATTAGACAACAAACCAGATGACAAGTAAATTCAATAGTGTAATAAAGAAAAGAAAAAAAAAACAATTCATTGATTAAGTGGTTTTAGAAATAAATTGGTTAAAGAAAAATAGTGTCAGGGAGGGGGTTCTAAGCGGTCAATCAAGCATGGCGTAATCTCGGGTGGGTGGCCTCGAGGAACCCTTCGGAAGGCTTCGACAGTCGAAAGGGAAATAAATAAAAAAAAAGGAGTTTGTTTCATTTTCAAAGATTTTTTCAATTATTTAATTGCTGGGGGCGTGGCAACAGAGATCGTTATTGTTAAGCATTGACAAAGTACGACTCACAATTGTGAGTGTAGAATTGGTTGCCCCTAGAAACAAGGGTGTGAAGCCTGTCTCCCAGTAGCCAGATATACAAATAATTTCAAAAAATACAGGGACTAGACAAAATAAAATGAATACCGGATATCAATCAACATATTTAAAAATAAACTAGATTTAATTATGCATCATAATCTAACTTCCCACACAGCACGGAATATTGCAATCTTGCTCAATGTTGACAATATTGCGGCAACATTGATGCAATATTGCAGCTCAAACAGCAATATTGCTAGTTTGGAATATTGCCGCTGCAATGTTGCCAAGATTCGCAATGTTTCTGCAACATTTAATATTTTGTGCTGTGTGGGTTAATAAAACCACATTGTTTCATAATAAGTGTTCACAATAACTTGTAAATTTTAGGCTTAATAGAACTGTAAAGTTCTCAGCCTTTTTTGTATTTAATAATAATAATAAAATATAGACAATATTTATTTCATAATAATGTATTGAGTCACCATTTGCTTGTAGAAATTTTTACAGGCTACTTGGTGGTACTCTAGGACATCTATCCTAAGTTTTCGACCTCGAGGACACTGTGCAAACTTGGGATGGGGGTGGGGGGACAAACCTCAAAATATGTGTACTTTTTTTTTAGTTTTTCGCTTATATCTCGTGAACTAAGCATATTTTGTGCATCATAATACATTACCAAGTTGTAGAATATAAAATTTGCTAAAATTTGGTTGATAAAACGAATATTAACCGAGGTACGGCCGATCAAAGTTTCTATTTGTTTTACATTTCAAACTTTGTCTAACTTTAATCGGCCGTATCTCGGTTAATATTCGTTTTATCAACCAAATTTTAGCAAATTGTATGCTCTACAACTTATTGATTAGTATTGTACTATGGTGCACTTAGTTTATGAGATTTAAGTAAAAAATTGAAAAAACTACAAAAGTTTTGAGGTTTTAGCACGCCCCCCCCCCCCTTCCCAAGTTAGCACACTGTCCTCGTGGTCGAAAACTTAGGATAGACATCCTAGAGTACCCCCAAATAACCTGTAAAAATTTATACGAGAAATGGTGACACAACAGATTATTAATAAATAAATATTGTCTATATGTCCGGTGTTCATATTGATTTGTCTAACCCCGGTATATATAAATGATTAACCTCTAAATGCCCCTCCCCCGCCCTAAATTATTTAATTGGATAATAATCATTGATACAAGTGGAAGAGACTCGAACAACCAGCGCTTATTAAATAAAAAAAAGTAAAAAAAAATATTAGGGGTTTGTTTACCTACTTACGTATTTTTTCAATTTTTTATCGATTTTCTCAAAATTGCTTTTGATTTTAATTAAAATTTATAAATCTCGGAAAAATAGGTGAATTAGTTGCCATGATAATAAATCTGATTGGTTATAAATTTTACTTGTTGGGTTTTAATATACTATTGGTAACTAAATGTACAGTATCTCCAAATAAAACAAATCAGTGACAGCACACCATACAGCTTTCGAATTCAAAAGGTAAAAGAAAGTGTGATCTGTGAGGTAGGTCACACCATATTTTTCTGGTTTTAACCATAAAATCTTTTAAAATTTCTTTTCCTATGTTCTAATAAATATCAATTTTTTTTTTCTGGTTCCTCTAAAAACCCTATTCCAATTCTCTTTTATAGCTGTTATTTTTCAACTTCCTTCAAGAGAGAACTACGACCCCCATATGTCAGGGCTGTCAAAGGGCGAGATCCATTTCCCAGCCACAAAAGACTAAAAAATCGGAGCTTCTTAAATAAAAAAAAAAATACGAGGGGTTGGTTGTTAATTTAGAGCCTTTATGATTTATACGGATGATTAAATAAATATCAACTAAAGGCGGCTACACACGTAACTGCAAACTTGACAAGCATGCTTGTGCAATCATTTTGTACCAGTAAGCACAAGCATGATTGTGCAAGCAACAGCTTATGCCAAAAATTAACCTAAAAATGTCAAACTCGGAAGGTTATTTATTCGATGATAACAAGAAATACTTGCTTTAAACAGAGACACAATAAATATTAATATTTAAATTGAAATTTTTAATGAATTAATATATATTAAATAAATATCAAATGTCAAGACGTCTATAAAATGACGGAGAGTTTTGCTTGCGCAAATATGCTTGTGCATGATTAAAATTCAATCGAGCATCAAGCGGCTTGCACAATTAAAGTGCTTGAGCAAAATTCTCCTACAGTTTGCTTGTACAAAAAGATTGCAAGTTTGTCAAGTTTGTGCATGCTTGTCAAGTTTGCAGTTACGTGTGAAGGCGCCTTTATATTCAAATAAAGATAAAAGATCAAAAAATGTTGATATGGATTTTGTTGTTTGACAACTCAGAATCTTGAAAAGATTAAAATTGGGCATCAAGCGGCTTGCACAATTAAAATGCTTGGGCAAAATTCTCCTACAAGCGCTACAGTTTGCTTGTACAAAATGATTGCACGTGCATGCTTGTCAAGTTTGCAGTTACATGTGTAGCCGCTTTAAAATACAAATTTTAAATATGAACATTAAATTCTCTCAAATCATAACATTCCTTTGATGAAATAGGATCCCTTTATTAAATCATATTTTAGCAAATACCCTTTGATTAATCAGAAATCATTCAAATTCTCTAAATTCTTTTCCATTATTCAAATGGAAATTGCTAACACACTGTCATTAATATAATATTAAATCACCTTGTTATAAAAAAAAAAAACTTTTGAAATAAACATCCGGCTTTACAAATGGCATCAAAAGAACGGTTGTCATTAAAGTAAAAGTTTGTATTTTTTTTTTTTTTTTAATACCGTGCTAATGAGATTAACGTTAATCGTATAATTTATTTATTTATTCTTCAACTTTTAATGATAATAAAAAAGAATAATCAAATGATATAATTTAATTATTAATTGTGAAATTAATTTATAAAATATTCAGATAACATTCTTATCGATCTATTTTGTTTTATTACAATTATTACAAATTGTACAAATATAATTTATACTGTATAATTATAGGATTAGACATTTATTGATTAGCCATTAACTTTTTATAAAATATTTTTTATATAATAGAGATAAATTAGTTTTTGCTAAGCTGGAAGGTATGCAACCCTAATGACCAACTCATTAATGGCTTGTTCATTTAAGCTTCTCTGATTGACGTTAAAAATAAACAATTTTGAAAGCGAAGCGAACCTCTGACCCCTAGTGCAAAAGACGAGTGTTCCTACGTTTTTACTTTCTCTTACCTGTATATATGTTAATATATAGAGAGAGAAAGTATTGGATTCATGTCGAAATTCGATGTCGAGATTTTGACGGATATACACGTTTTTGAGGTCCCCTGAATCCAAAAAAGTGGTTTTCACGACATGATCTGTCGGTGTGTGTGTCTGTGAAGAAAATATCTTAAGAACGAAGAGCTAGGAAGTTGAAATTTTATATTTAAGTTAGGCACCCCTATGGGACGTGACACGAAGCTTTTAAACAAAAAGTACTAGTACTTTACTGATGCACTTTTTCAGTTCTTTTCGATTTTCTCGATTATTCGGTTTCGGTTACGGTTTCGGCCAGTTTCGGCCAAAAATCATGGTTTCGGCCGTAGTTTCGGTTTCGGCCAAAAAGTGGCCGAACCTTTCGGCCGGCCGAAACCAGAGTCTGAAAAAATGGGATGAGACTCGCATGCAAAAAAAAATAAAAAAGGTCAAATAATTTGCTCTTGAGGGAGAAAAAAATTTTAGTCTCCCTAAAAAAAAGGTAAAATGATTTTCAAGGGAGGGAAAAAAACATTCAAAAAAAAAATAAAAAAGTAAAATGAAAAAAAAATTTTTATAGGAAATACAAGTTTCGGTTTCGGTTACGGTTTCGGCCGAAACTAAGGTTGAGGCCGAATATTCGGTTTCGGTTTCGGCTGAAAATCTTGTTTCGGTCGGACCCTAGTAATTACTGTAGTCATTTTTTTTTTTTTTAAAGTAAAATTTAATTTCGAAATAAAAAAAAATTTATTAGCTATTAAACAAAAATCAAAAGTTTATGTATCGTACTACAAAATAAAAATAAATAATTTTTTTTTATATTTATTTTAATGGGTTGGAAATAGAGAAAAGAATAAATAAATGTTCATCAAAGAAAACAGTTAAATAAAAAAATCTGGTGGGACTGGCGCACAGCACACAACTTTCTCTTACCTTCGGTAATCGAAAGTTGTGTTCTGTGCTTGTCACACCAGATTTTTCGTGTCGATATATATTTAGTTTCCGCCAATATATTAGAATTCAAGAGCGAATTTTGAGAAAACGAAAAAAAACTGAAAACTGAACTTAAATTCTCATATATTTTTAGTGTTTCATTGAAAATATTAATATTCCTAATCCGGCCTTCGATACTCCGGCATACCGGCTAATCCGGCGTGTTGAAAAGAGATATTGCAGCAAAAAAAAAAAATGGAAATTTAAGAAATAGGAGAGTTTAAATTTCCAAATAAATAAAATAATAAAAATTAATTACTCAAAGCAAAAATTATAAGGACCTAAAATTTGAGGTTCTAATCCACTCTGACTAGGTGCATAGCTCGTCAAAGGTGGACTGAGTATTAATAAAAAAGTAACACCAAAATGCAGCTATATTTTATTTTCTTTATTTAAGCTTATTTATTTTACAACTAACGTTTCGGTTCTATGTCTACATGTAGGTCATAGCTGGCAAAACGTCTACTAAGTGTGTCATAGTGGATTTTAAAATTTTTAGTACATTATTATTATTATTATTATTATATAATAGTAATAATTATTGTATAAGCTTCTAAAAATGTAAAAATTCACTATGACACACTTGGTAGACTTTTTGCCAGCTCTGAAGATGGTTCAAACATAGAACCGAAACGTCACCTATGTAAATATCAATAGAATATATAAATCAAAAATTCAATGTTGAAATTATTATTGAATATTTAATTAACCTTTAAAAAAAATCATCAAGTTTTGTCCTCGGGCTTGGCGTAGTTGGTAGCGCGCATACCTTGGATACCAAATGGCTTAAATAAGAATGCCTGGACCTCCAATAAATATATAGCCTATTTATAAATTATGAGTATCGTTTAAGTCTTCACACTCACACTTTTTTCTCATTCACACTCACATTCACACAGTCTTTTCGGCAACTTAGGCCATTTAAGACTTTTAGACGATAAGCGTTGAAATTAATATATATATTGTGGGTTCAGGCATTTCTATTTAAGCTATCTGGTAGTATAGGAGGTAGGCACGCTATTCTTAATTTTGAAAAGAAAATTATTATTACTAACAACTACGAATTCCAATTCAGTGCCTGCTTGAGGATTTGTTTACATTCAAAGAATACACAACTGCAAAGAATACTTAAATATTTCTCTATACATTTCCTATGGGAGAAATCGTAACTTTAGGAATTAATAACTCAAAAAGTTATAGGAATTTCGGGACCTGAGTATTTTTCCGGGACTCTCCATAACGTCCTCTATAAGACTGCAAAATTTCGTTTCTAAATTTCAACGGGAAGTTGATCAAACAGAGCGTGACAGACGGACGGACTGACAGACAGACGGACACACCGCAATTATTATATATAGATAGATGCTCAGTAGAAGCCTAAAATATTCACCTTCAGGAGGAGTTGAAGGTCATTCGACGGATTCCCTTTTCAATTCAGCTTATTCCAGTTGCAGTGGTCAAATCTGCAAAAAGGATATCTTTAAGAATCTGTCTCACTTATCAAAAGGTAACAATGACGCCAAGATCAACATACCTGTTTCTCAAGTTGATTTTTCTTTAAAGGGCCTCCACATCTCCCCTTACAGCCCTCCCTATCCTCCAAAAGAGTTCTTGGGCAAATCATGATGTTTATGGCTGATTGTAGAGTTTGATTGATGCAAGATGATTTTTAAAGATTCATTAACATATTGAGGAGAAATGATAAATTTGCCCAATTCTTATATTGCTATCAAATTTACCAGAACGAAGCAATAGGTATTCACAGAATTCAAATATTCATTTTTATCTCTAAACAAGTTCATTGATGTTGATATTTGAATATCATTTTTCTTAATTATTTCACTTTATTAGAGGAAATAATAAGGCGACATGATATAGTGAAAATTGAGCGAATATTTTCTTATTTTGTTTGTTTATTCTTTTTGATGTGCCACCTAAAAAAAAAAATAAATTTAAAAATTAATATCAAGAAATTAGCGTGATTAAAAAAAAAAAATTAATAGGCCTACTTAAGATTTGATATTTTATTTTATTTATCAAAATTAAAATATATTTATTTATTTGAGTTGACGTTTTAGATCCGATTTATCAAAGTCACTGTTTTCTCGTTATGCTTTTCTTGAAATTTTCATGCCACCACGGCATTAAGAATGATGAGAAATAATATTTTTCTAAATTTTTATAATGATGCCCTTGACTAAAAAAAAAGAAAATAATATTTTTCTTATATCTATGAGTAATTATTTTGAATGGATTTAATTAAATATTTACGTACTGAAGAATTCACTTGGTTGCATTCGAAGAACGCCGAAGTGCAGCCCCCACTCCCAACCACCCATCTGAAACAAAGGAGAAAATTATAAATATTAACTAAATATTATTATTATTATTAAAAGTGGAATTTGAAAAAAAATATTGAGAGAATTGAAAAATGAAATATATAATATATAACGAATTCTGGCTGTTATACAATTAGATTAATGATATAAAAAGAGGATGCAGCCAATAATAAAAAGCATCTATTTTGTTAACACTCTTTATTTCGGAACGTTTCGGCTATGATCAACAAAGCCATCTTCAGCCCTCCACGCTAGCTACTATTATGACGATTTATTAACAAAACAATTATTTAATGAATGTATGTATATATTTCTAGCTTGGAGGGCTGAAGATGGCTTTGTTGATCATAGCCGAAACGTTCCGAAATAAAGAGTGTTAACAAAATAGATGCTTTTTATTATTGGCTGCATCCTCTTTTTATATCATTGAAATATATAATAATTGGTTAGTAGTATTGTCAATGATATTTCATTAATAATCAGCTGTTTTTTTTTCAAATTCCTTTTATAGATATTAAAAATTAGTTACCTTGAAGAAGTACTCGCAGAAACCCAAGTCTTCTGTCTTCAAAATCTAACCTACACCCAATCCCCTCTGTGGCTCAGTTGGCCACCTAACTCTTCAGTGGAGAGCCTCTTCTTTCTTGAGACGATCGCGAAACACGAACACTCCCGATAGACAGGTAAGTCTATATTTCAAAAAAGTTATCGATAACGGAACGGTGAAACGCGCCCACACCCAAGTAAAGTTGAAGAAGAAGAAATGAAAATAGAAAAAAACGGTGTTAGGATGCGAATCCCGGTAAGTACAAGACCGGAGTCAAGGACCTGAATGCCTCAGTAAGAGTATGGTGAGGGTCGGAATGTATAAAAAAGCTAAACAACACCTATCCTATCCAAAGAGCGCACCACTCCGCCTCTAACCTACCCTCTACTAAAACATTCAGGCCAAGAATCCAGTGGACGACCGGTTTTCGATTGAAAGATTTAGATAATCTTTCTTGCAAAAAAAACGCGTTAATAGAGAATCCTCTTTTTTCTCCTGAACATCAGTCAATTAGGGAATAGACATTCTTTTCTGGAAGTCCCTATCCTAATCACCTAACGTTGCAGTGCCCCAATCACTGCCGTCCTATTGGGAAACAATGGGGAAGAAATAACAACACCTATGCCAGTATAAGAACATCATTCCCCAATCGAAAAACATTCAGTTGATACTCAGAGGATCCTGAGGCCTAGACCCCCCCCCTCCCCCCTCCAAAAAATGAAAGCGTGAGCGCAGAAATGTTTTATCTCCCCCTTAGTATATCTAACTTAAAGGATTATGTGTATTTAACATTTAAATTAAGCTGAAAAAGAAAAAAGATAGAAAGAGATGAAGAGATACCCCAATACACATATCCTTCCTATGACTGATAAACCTAAAAGCTAAACACTTTGTTTTGTCTCATGAAGATGATGTCCCACGGTGGATGTTTTAATTTGCATTCGTAATAGAATACAAATTTTACAAGAAAACCTACTTACATACACATCCATTGTTATCCCACGATGTCTTCAATCGATGAATTGGGGCTCTGAAAAAAATGGTTAAATTAGGGATTCTGGAATGGAGAAAGAAAATATTAATACATCCTATTTTTATTTTTTAATCTATCTAAAATAAGTTATTGAAGTCGAATCAAAAAGAAAAAGAAATTTTGAAAAAACCTAAATATATCTAGCTCTGCGCCCCGCTAATAAAAATATACAAGCCTTAGTTGTACTGCAGGTGCTGGAAGCGCAGTTTGAGCCCTGAAGACAGGAGCAGCTAGCAGGTTCATGAGAAGTGAAGGCTGGCGATGACTCTTCTTACACTGTTTGCCATCTGAAAAATAAAAAAAATAATATAATAAATAAATTTATTCTATTTAAGGTATATTTTTCAAGAGAGTTAGGGTAGGAGGATGGTTTTAAGCCCCAGTGGTCATTGATCTTCAATAATATTTTATATAGAAAAATTGTTTAATAATACTTTATATTAGGGAAATTGATTTAATTAAAAAAAAATCTTTGACTATCTATTTTCTTTATATAATTATTGCCTAATGTAATGTAAATGTATAGAGTGTTACATAAATAATGTACTAAATTTTTAAATTATCAAGTCAGTATTCATTCAAACCTAAATCAAAGGCATCAAATTGAGATGACTTAACTTGTTGAAATTGTAAAGAAAAATTTTAATTCCTAACAAAAAAATTTAATAAAAAAATTCTATCATATATTGATTTGAATTGAACTATCTTTAATTGATGATTGAATGAAATTTATTGGAAAGATTTTCTATATGAACCCTGTTATTCATTGGTGTGTCAAAGACCAAAAAATTCAAAATTGAGTTAAGCATGGAATATTGTTTCAAATGCTTTAATTAATAGTATTTTTTATGAAATATGTCCTAAAAAAATTTATTTTTAATGTAAAAGCATAAAATTATTTTTACAATATTTCAATGCAGGATTTTACATTTTTCAATAATGATTTATGTACTTAACATGTTGTTTCGTAATACTTAATTTGAAAAGAACAATTTTTCATTTATGCGTCAAGTGCAAGACATCGTAAACAACTATACGCTTGAGATATATTGTTGCGTTTATGCCCTAAGTATTTTCAATTATGAACACCGGCATCGCTATTGTTTAGAGGTATTTAATATAAACTCAAGAAAATATTAATTTTATTTATTTCAAATTTACCAGGTATATATTCAATACACTATTACTATATTCCATTTGTTGAAATTTAATACAATATTTCATAACCTACAAAAATTATCAATAGTTATATTATAATTCATTTTTTACTTTCTTTTAGCCTAATTCTATAATATTTTCTATCTTTTTCTATGAACTATATATATATATATATATAATTTTTCCAATTAACAATAAATTAATATCGTTTAATTGAGTTTTAACCAGTGTGATTTTAACAACCAATAAAAAGTTTACCAAATAATATTATATATATTTTTTTTCCCTTAATTAAACAAAATCATTTTTTTTTTTGAAAAATGAGAAAATTTTCTCTGAATTCCTAGACGTCAAAATTTAATTTTTTGATATTATTCCTGATAATGAAAATGAAGATGAGGATGAGGATCAGTGCGATTTCGAAAAGACAACAAAATAAATAATATTAGGTTAGGTTAGATTGAAGTGGCCGTAATATTAAGTCTATTTCATTATTATAACTTTGATTTACTGTTTCCAAGCTATTTATTCAGAAATTAATTGATGAGAAAATTTTGTTATCACTTTCTATTTAATTTTAAAATATTAATACTATTTAAAATTGATGAATGTGATTTTGATAAAAAGTTTCTATGCTACTAGTATTAAATATAAAGAGACTTTGAAGCATTTTTGCAAATATAATTGGACTTAGAGAATTTTTCAATCATGGGTCAAGGGACTTTGAAGCATTTTTTACAAATATATATCGCACATAGAGAATTTTGTAAAAATAATTTTTTATATTTTATTTTTTTTCTCTAAATTAGTCATATTTTTAGAGATAATTTATGAATATCTGCCATAATTACAGTATTTACTTGCACAATTGACAAAAAAAATGATATATAATCTAATAAAAACAATTTAAATCAGAAAAACTTTAATGTTGATTTTCTCAAAACTCGATATTTGGTCTTTGACACACCATTGAATAACAGGGTTCATATAAGAATCTATTTATACTACTAAAAATAAAAAAATAAAAAGTTATCTGATATTTGATTTAAATAAATTATGAATGAAATATGGTCTATATAAATAATTTCCAACCGGGGGGGGGGGGGAGCCAACACATTGTTATTATTCGGGTAATTGTAGTTTTGTTTTGTTTTCTAATAAAGTTTTTTTATTATTATTTTTTTTAACCTCTATTAAAAAATTTAAAAAAATATGCGTGGAAGCGAAGAAATTTTTTTCGGGGAGGTGTAATAAAATTAAGATTGTAAACTGCTTGTCTAATATTTGGACCCTGTTATGCAATAGTGGGTCAAGCGTCAAAAAATTAAAAATTGAGTTAAGCACCGAATATTGTTTCAAATGGTATAATTAATAGTATTTTTTATTAAATATGTCCTAAAAAAATTTATATTTAATGTTACTTGCAAAATTGACAAAAAAAATTATATATAAATCCAATGAAAAAAAAAAAAAACTTTAATGTTAATTTTCTCAAATCTCGGTAGCTGGAGCTTGACACACTAATGCGTAACAGGGTCCATTTATTCAAAATCTATAATTATATGGTAGTGCCAGTATTTAACTCAGTGGCGTACCGAGGGGGGGCGAGGGGGGCGGTCCGCCCCAGGCCCCGAGCCGGCATAGGCCCCCATATATTTATAAAAAAAAAATTTAATGAAAATTTCCCTTTGAGAGGCCCCGGGGCCCTCAGGGCTCAAGTAAAAATGGGAAAATTTAGATGAAAAAAAGAAAATTTAATGAAAATTTCTCTTTGAGAGGCCCCGGGGCCCTCAGGGCTCAAGTAAAAATGGAAAAATTTAGATAAAAAAAAAACAAAATTTAATGAAAATTTCTCTTTGAGAGGCCCCGGGGCCCTTAGGGCTCAAGTAAAAATGGAAAAATTTAGATAAAAAAAACAAAATTTAATGAAAATTTCTCTTTGAGAGGCCCCGGGGCCCTTAGGGCTCAAGTAAAAATGGAAAAATTTAGATAAAAAAAACAAAATTTAATGAAAATTTCCCTTTGAGAGGCCCCGGGGCCCTCAGGGCTCAAGTAAAAATGGGAAAATTTAGATAAAAAAAAGAAAATTTAATGAAAATTTCTCTTTGAGAGGCCCCGGGGCCCTCAGGGCTCAAGTAAAAATGGAAAAATTTAGATAAAAAAAAACAAAATTTAATGAAAATTTCTCTTTGAGAGGCCCCGGGGGCCTTAGGGCTCAAGTAAAAATGGAAAAATTTAGATAAAAAAAACAAAATTTAATGAAAATTTCCCTTTGAGAGGCCCCGGGGCCCTCAGGGCTCAAGTAAAAATGGAAAAATTTAGATAAAAAAAACAAAATTTAATGAAAATTTCTCTTTGAGAGGCCCCGGGGCCCTCAGGGCTCAAGTAAAAAATGGAAAAATTTAGATAAAAAAAAGAAAATTTAATGAAAATTTCTCTTTGAGAGGCCCCGGGGCCCTCAGGGCTCAAGTAAAAATGGAAAAATTTAGATAAAAAAAAAACAAAATTTAATGAAAATTTCCCTTTGAGAGGCCCCGGGGCCCTCAGGGCTCAAGTAAAAATGGAAAAATTTAGATAAAAAAAAACAAAATTTAATGAAAATTTCTCTTTGAGAGGCCCCGGGGCCTTCAGGGCTCAAGTAAAAATGGAAAAATTTAGATAAAAAAAAGAAAATTTAATGAAAATTTCTCTTTGAGAGGCCCCGGGGCCCTTAGGGCTCAAGTAAAAACAAAATTTAATCAAAATTTCCCTTTGAGAGGCCCCGGGGCCCTTGGGGTTCAGGGATATACGGTATTTTAAAAATATTATTGTGTATGGAGGAGAAGGATATTTAAAGATGAGCAGCCCCCCCAAAAAAAAAAAAATTCAATATAAGGCCCCCACTTTTAGTGCCGCCCCAGGCCCCCAACTGCCTCGGTACGCCTCTGATTTAACTAACTGAAGATTATTAAATTTTTTAATATATTTGCCATGGTAACAAAATATAAATATTTTTCTATGTTTATTTTATTTTTTTTTTACTTTCTCTTACCTATGTATATATGTAATATATATATAGAGAGAAAGTATTGGATTCATGTCAAAAATTCGATGTCGAGATTTTGATGGATCTTCACGTTTTGAGGTCTCCTGAATCCAAAAAAAGTGGTTTTCGCGACATGGTCTGTCTGTCTGTGTGTCTGTGTGTCTGTCTGTGGCTGTGTGCCTGTGAACAAGATATCTCAAGAACGAAAAGACCTAGGAAGTTGAAATTTTATATTTAAGCTAGGCACCCCCATGGGACGTGACACGAAGCTTTTGAACAAAATCGACCAAAGAGTACTAGTACTTTACTGACTCACTTTTTCAGTTTTTTTCGATTTTCTCAAAATTTGCTCCAACGATTTTTTTTAAAATTCAAAAATCAATTATTTTTTAGATTCTCTTTAAAATGTATATTCTCATTTTGTGATTGAAATCTTCTGAAGACCACTTTACTCTTGTACTCCATAGAAAAGATAGGAGAAATGGTTGCCATGGTAACAAAATATAAATATTTCGCCATACTTATGAATTTTACATCTTGAAAAATCGAATGTACCGTACTGTCGGAAACTAAATACATGCCGACACAAAAAATCTGGTGAGACAAGCACAGTACACAACTTTCGATTACCGAAGGTAAGAGAAAGTTGTGTGCTGTGCGCCAGTCACACCAGATTTTTTTTTAAACATTCACACTTTTTTCTCATTCACACTCACACTCACACACACATTCACACAGTCTTTTCGGCATCTTAGGCCATTTAAGACTTTTACGATATCCGTTATAGAGATTAATATACATATATGGGGTCCAGGTATTCTTTATTTAAGCCATTTGGTATCCAATTGGCTTAAATAAAATCATCGGACTGCCTGGGTCCGAACCCGCGACGTTTAGTATATGAGGTTAGGCACGCCAACCTCTACGCACATGCCCCGAGGGCTTCCTATGTTTATAAATTCCATATCACGAATTTAAATATTGATAACGTGCCTAAATCCTTATACCAAACGTCGCGCCTTCGGACCCAGGCAGTCCGACGATTTTATTTAAGCTCATTTGGATACCAGATGACTTAAATAGAAATGCCTGAATCCCAAATTGATATATTAATTACAACGGATATCGTTTAAAGTCTCAAATGGCCTAAGTTGCCGAAAAGACTGTGTGAATGTGTGTGAGTGTGAGTGTGAATGAGAAAAAAGTGTGAATGTTTAAAAAAAAAA
>JAKCPI010000493.1:0-14329 GCA_023213315.1 Euborellia annulipes | reverse complement strand
AGTAATTAAAAAAAAAAGAAATTCATTTGTATAAGTCATCATAATAAGAAAAATCAATAAAATTCCCCCCGGAAAAAAAATTGTCTAATATCGTATTTGGCAAAGTAGTATCCGGAGGGATGGAGAGAAAAGGGAAAAGAGTAAAACCCTCGTGCTCCAAGCTGTGCAAGGGTGTGGTCTTGACGAGGACGAGGGTGCGTGCGATAGAGAGAGTGAGAGCAAAAGAGAGAGAAAAATAAAAGAGAGAGAGAGAGATAGAATGGGAATAGGGAGTGAGTAGCGGAGGATACACAAAATCGATCGTGGACTTGGCCGACCCCGACGCCGACAACGCCCCGGCGGCAGAAAGATGAGGCACACTCCCCACCCCCAAACATGGCTCTTTACCACCCCTTCATTCCCCTCCGCTCATACTCACAACGATCCAGGCAGACGGGCAAACCAGAAAGGAAAAGAGATCCATCTCTCTTCTCTCTCTCTCTCTCTCTTTATCTCGCTCACTCTACTTGGTTCTATCTCGCATACATCTCTTTATCACTCGCATACATACAGAGCAGAGCAGAAGAGAGAACGAGAAGAGGTGGGGGAGGGCAAAGTTTCATAGACATGCCAAAATACTCTCTCATCGCCGCTGAAAATCTCAAAGTGACATACCAACCAAATTATTAGTATAATATATTTAAATAAATAAAGGGTATATTTCAAGAGGAAATTTGAATGAAATTGCGATTAACCTTAACAAATATGGAAATCTATTTCCATAAATTTATGAAACCAAAAAGAAGAGGTTAATTTTGCGGTTGGTGAATAAAATCAAATAAAACCAGCAGGGGATTGGATTAGTTTTATATATAAAATATGTATTAATATCAATGAATATTATTAATCAATTTCCTTCTCTCAAAAATCCTAATTATAATTTGAATCATGTTGTCTATCATACTAATAGAGAATATATAAAGGCACACGTAACTGCAAACTTGACAAGCATGTACGTGCAATCTTTTTATACAAGCAAACTGTAACATCTGTAGGAGAATTTTGCGCAAGCATTTTAATTGTGCAAGCCGCTTGATGCTCAATCATGCACAAGAATATTTGCGCAAGCAAAACTCTCCGCCATTTTATAAAGGTCTTGACAATTGATATTTATTTAATATATATTAATTAATTCATTTAAAATTTCAATTTCAATTTTAATATTTATTGTGTCTCTGTTTAAAGCAAGTGAGTATTTCTTGTTATCTTCGAATTAATAGTAGGAACCGACCGAATATTCGGTTTCGGTTACGGTTTCGGCCAATTTCGGCCAAAAATCATGGTTTCGGCCGTAGTTTCGGCTTCGGCCAAAAAGTGGCCGAACCTTTCGGCCGGCCGAAACCAGAGTCTGAAAAAATGGGATGAGACTCGCATGCAAAAAAAAAAAAGGTCAAATAATTTGCACTTGAGGGAGAAAAAAAATTTTAGTCTCCCTAAAAAAAAGGTAAAATGATTTTCACGGGAGGGGAAAAAAATTCAAAAAAAAAAAGGTAAAATGAAAAAAAATTTTCATAGGAAATACAAGTTTCGGTTTCGGTTACGGTTTCGGCCGAAACTAAGGTTGAGGCCGAATATTCGGTTTCGGTTTCGGTTTCGGCTGAAAATCTTGTTTCGGTCGGACCCTAATTAATAGCCTTCCGAGTTTGACATTTTTAGGTTAATTTTCGGCATAAGCTGTTTCTTGAACAAGCACCGAAGGGGAATTTGTGCATGCTGGTACAAAAAGATTGCACATGCATGCTTGTCAAGTGTGTAGCAGCCTTAATATAGATCCTAGAATCTCTTATTTTTTAGTGGCAAGTAGATAGTGATCATAATACATGATTGAGTGAAGATACGAGGATTTTAACAGCCAAGAATTATAATAAAATGCTAAAAGTCGACGATAAATGCGATCCTTTAGTGTCAAAAGTTTATTACTAGTAATTATATTGTTGACTACTAACACATAGTGAAGTGAAATGAATAAGAGCGTGATTGACTCTCAAAATGTCGTGAAAAAAGTAATAACACTTTTTATTTCAAACTTCCTAACGACGAAGAAAATAAAATAGCAAGCGACTAAATTATATAGGAAAAAAATATAATAAAGATCAATTGTAATAAAAGATATTAAGGTAGGTGGTTGCTCTTTTTTTCTAAGAAAATACTTTCGTAATAATTAGGGCTGGGAAAAATAATCGATTAATCGTTTTTATACCGATTATTTTCTTAAAAAATAATCGATTATTATAAAAAAAATAATCGATTAATCGGGAAACCGATTAATCGGAAATAATCGGAATAATCGGGAAACCGATTAATCGGAAATAATCGGGAAACCGATTAATCGGAAATAATCGGGAAACCGATTAATCGGAAATAATCGGGAAACCGATTAATCGGAAATAATCGGAATAATCGGAGAACCGATTAATCGAAAATAATCGGAATAATCGGGAAACCGATTAATCGGAAATAATCGGAATAATCTGAGAACCGATTAATCGGAAATAATCGGAATAATCGGAGAACCGATTAATCGGAAATTTTTTTTTTTTTTTTTTTTATTAAAACATTCACACTTTTTTCTCATTCACACTCACACACACATTCACACAGTCTTTTCGGCAACTTAGGCCATATAAGACTTTGACGATAACCGTTGTATTGAATATATTCTATTAGGGGTTCAGGCATTTCTATTTAAGCCATCTGGTATCCAAATGGCTTAAATAAAATCATCGGACTGCCTGGGTCCGAACCCGCGACGTTTGGTATAGGAGGGAGGCACGCTACCTACTACGCCAGACCCGGGGGCTTTAATCGGAAATAATCTATTATTTTTTCATAACTGATTATAGAGAAATAATCGGTGTTTTTTTCAACATTGATTGTTTCCAAATAATCTATTGAGGTGAATATATATTCCAACTCGTTTCAAAATAAGAAATTTTTTTTTTTTTTTAAACACTTTTTTCACAGTCACACTCACATTCACACACACATACATACAAGTCTTTTCGGTATCTGAGGCCATATAAGACAAACTATAACCGATATATATGAATAAATATGTATTGGGGGTTAGGCATTTTTATTCAAGCCATTTGGTATCCAAAGCCATCGGACTTGCCTGGGTCCGAACCCGCGACTCCTGGTATACAAGGCCAGCACGCTAACCCCTAACCACGACCCATGGGCCAAAATAATAAATTATAAATATGGACTATTATGAAAACTTTTATATAAATGTGTTGATGATTTTTAATAAAAAAAAAAATTAATAGACAAACTAAAGCTTAAGGGAAGAAGCAAATTCTCTGCCTCCTCGCTCTTTCTCTCTCTTCTCTCTCTATCCTATCTCTCTCTCTCTCTCTATCCTATCTCTCTCTCTCCCCCTTCTTTAACACTGACTGTGAGTCATTGCCGCCTGGACAATAAACAATTTATTTATTATACAGTTTATATATTTTGTTTTGTTTTATTTTAAGCTAAAGATAAAAAATGATACATTTTTTCCAATTTATGAAAAGTTTTTAATTCATTTAAATATATATCCAAATTTAGAACAAATAAAACATATGTTCAATATATCATTGGAATCACAAAAAAATTTCTAAAAATAATTATTCTATAGTATTTAATTTTTAATAAAATTACAGATATCAAATCTATTAACTATTGATATAATTAATTTTAATGGAGAATTAGATACGGTAACCAATTTGTTCGATGGGGTGGGGACAGGGCCGGCGCAAGCTATTCTGCCGCCCTAGGCAAGATATTTTTTTTGCGCCCCCCCTCCCAAAAAACTTTAAAAATTTAATTTGCCGCCCCCTCCTTAAAATTTTCCCCGATCTCAAGAATTTTTCTGCGATATTTTTTTTTTTCGCGGAACCAAAATTTTTTCCCGTGTGCCACCCGCGAAACATTTTCTCTTGCGCGGAACCAAAAATTTTTCCCGTCCGGGAAAATAATTTACCTTTTTTTTAGAGACGCTCAATTTTTGCTGCCCCCGGGACCGAAATTTTTTTCGGGTGCCTCTTGCGGAACCAAAATTTTTTTTTATTTTTCCCTTTTTGCCGCCCTCTCCAGGTTGCCGCCCTAGGCGGCCGCCTAGTTTGCCTAGTGGACGCGCCGCCACTGAACTCAGGCCATATAAGAATTTTACTATAACCGTTATAGATAATACATATTAATATATTGGGGTCCAAGCATTTTTATTCAAGCCATTTAGCATTTAGTATATTTTTATTTTATAGTCCAAAGTCATTTTTTAAATATAGAGTATTTCGGTGTAAAAATAGCAAAACGTCACTCCTAATCTGGTATAGATTTTTTCTTCTAAGGATCTAAGATCCAAAATTTCACTAAAATATACCATATGAAATTATTAATAATAATAATTAATAGAATGTATCATTTTATATCTTTAGAATAGAAAAAAAATATATATATATATATAATACTGTATAATAAATAAATTGTTTATTGTCCGGGTGTAAATGACTCAGTGTTAAAGTAGGGGGAAAGACAGAGAAAGGATAGAGAGAGAGAGAGAAAAAGAGCGAGGAGACAGAGAATTTGCTTCTTCCCTTATGTTTATGTAGCTGCCGAAAAGACTGTAAGAATGTCTGTGTGTATGGGTGTGTGTTTGTGAAAAAAGTGAGAATG
Organism: Euborellia annulipes; assembly: GCA_023213315.1. Classification (NCBI taxonomy): domain Eukaryota; kingdom Metazoa; phylum Arthropoda; class Insecta; order Dermaptera; family Anisolabididae; genus Euborellia; species Euborellia annulipes. Next base: position 9,634 of record JAKCPI010000493.1, on the reverse strand, counting down.
TTTTTTATAAAAAAAAAAAATTATTATTTTGGCCCACGGGTCGTGGTGTAGGGGTTAGCGTGCTGGCCTTGTATACCAGGAGTCGCGGGTTCGGACCCAGGCAAGTCCGATGGCTTTGGATACCAAATGGCTTGAATAAAAATGCCTAACCCCCAATACATATTTATTCATATATATCGGTTATAGCAAGGGCGGATACAAGGGGGGGGGGTAAAGGGGGTAATTACCCCCCCCCCCCCCCGAGATTCGAAAAAAATACCTTTTTTTCGCAAAAAAATTTATTTTTAATGTAAAATTTTTAAAATTAATACTTAAAAATTTGATGTGTATTTATATTCTGGCAAACAAGTACAGAATGCGCTTTTAAATTACCGAAATTAAAAAAAAATAGTGTGCTGTGCGACGAGTCACACCAGATTACCCCCCCCCCCCCCCGAGAAACCCTCTGGATCCGCCCTTGGGTTATAGTTTGTCTTATATGGCCTGAGATGCCGAAATGACTTGTATGTATGTGTGTTTGAATGTGAGTGTGACTGTGAAAAAAGTGTGTTTAAAAAAAAAAAAATTCTTATTTTGAAACGATTATTTCTCTATAATCAGTTATGAAAAAATAATAGATTATTTCCGATTAATCGGTTCTACTATTATTTCGATTATTTTCGATTAATCGGTTCTCCGATTATTCCGATTATTTCCGATTAATCGGTTCTCCGATTATTCCGATTATTTTCGATTAATCGGGAAACCGATTATTCCGATTATTTCCGATTAATCGGTTCTCCGATTATTCCGATTATTTCCGATTAATCGGGAAACCGATTATTCCGATTATTTCCGATTAATCGGTTCTCCGATTATTCCGATTATTTCCGATTAATCGGGAAACCGATTATTCCGATTATTTTCGATTAATCGGGAAACCGATTATTCCGATTATTTTCGATTAATCGGGAAACCGATTATTCCGATTATTTTCGATTAATCGGGAAACCGATTAATCGGAATAATCGATTATTTTTTATAATCGAAAATCGATTATTTTTTTCAATAATCGAACACCCCTAGTAATAATACATACAGTATAGTGAAATTCTTGATTTTCTGAGATAATTTATGAAATAAATTTTTTTAGCAAATTTTTTCTACAAAAGTGCATTTAAGCTGACTAGTTCACACAGACTAAAGCAAAAATAGCAAGAATCGACCAGATAAAAAAAAGCAATCTTCCAACATTGTGTTATAAAGAAAGTAATTAAAATTTTATAAATAACTAGCTACGCTACGGTTGCCTTCGGCAACCGTACCTTAGCTAGGCCCTGGCGGGCGGCGTCTCGGGATATGATTAATTGTTTTCGAAAGAGTAATGAAAAAAGTAGTATTAGTAGGAGGAAAAGTAGTATTAGTAATAATGAGAAAGAGAGAGAGAGAAAAAAAGATGAAAAAAAGTGTTCCCAAATCGAGAAATCGATTGAAAAAATGACACTTCGGTACCATTATTGAGAAAACAATAAGAAATTTTGTATTGTTGTCAATTAGAAAAAGTTGCAATAATGTATGACGCAAAAATTAGGATAAAAAAATTTGAGGGTTAATAGAAGAAATAAGGGAGAAAAAAAAATTAAATTAGGGAAATGACAAAATTAAAAATGGGAAAGTCGTTAAAATCTTATAAAATAGAGAATAGAGAATATAGAGATAAATCATATAGATCTATATCTAAAAAAAAAAGCAGGCGGAAGTCCAAGCAAGGATTTGTGCATTTGTACTCAAAATGCCCTACCTTTAGACCACAAACTGACAAAAGAACCTACGACTAGTGGATCACGGATTTTTTTTTTTACTCATAGCATTGGAAGATGAGTACCTGGACATCAATTTACTAAAGCAGTATGATACGCTTCTCAAAATCACTCGAGAAAATCGAAGATTAAAGATTTCTGAGTCGTCTAAGTTGGAAATATTTGAACACATTTTTCAGAGCACCGTTTCGACAAGGTGGTTAAAGTCTGAAAGTATATGAAAAGACTCTTATTTAACAATAAGATAACGAGAGGTTCTGAGGTCATTTGGACCCCGTTGGAAGCCAAATGAAATCAGTTTTCTCGCTCGGGACGGGAAATGAATCTCGGATGCTTTATCTCTGTGCTATGGGCCGACAAGAGCTCGGAAAAACTTTCAAATTAAAATTATAGATTGTAAAAGGCGATAATTCGTGGAGTAAGGAAGTTACAGTTAAGATAGAAAAATAATATGCATTGAAAAAAGTTTCGTTGAAATCGGTTCACAAAAGGGTTGAACTAGAGGGTAAAAAACTACTATCAATTATCAAATTCAATCCAAAATTAGTAACTTTACTCCAGTGTTATAATTAGGGTCCGACCAAAACAAGATTTTCAGCCAAAACCGAAACCGAAACCGAATATTCGGCCTCAACCTTAGTTTCGGCCGAAACCGTAACCGAAACCGAAACTTGTATTTCCTATAAAAATTTTTTTTTCATTTTACTTTTTTTTTTTTTTGAATTTTTTTTCCCTCCCGTGAAAATCATTTTACCTTTTTTTTAGGGAGACCAAAATTTTTTTCTCCCTCAAGTGCAAATTATTTGACCTTTTTTTTTTTTTTTTTTTTGCATGCGAGTTTCATCCCATTTTTTCAGACTCTGGTTTCGGCCGGCCGAAAGGTTCGGCCACTTTTTGGCCGAAACCGAAACTACGGCCGAAACCATGATTTTTGGCCGAAACTGGCCGAAACCGTAACCGAAACCGAATATTCGGTCGGTTCCTAGTTATAATTTAAAAAATCTGGTGTGACTGGCGCACAGCACACAACTTTCTCTTACCTTCGGTAATCGAAAGTTGTGTACTGTGCTTGTCACACCAGATTTTTTGTGTCGACATGTATTTAGTTCCCGGCAGTAGGGAATATTTGAATTCAGATGTAAAATTTATAAGTATGGGAAAATATTTATATTTTGTTACCATGGCAACCATTTCTCCTATCTTTCCTATGAAGCACAAGAGTAAAGTGTGCTTCAAACAATTTTGAGGGCGAAACGAGAATATACATTTGAAAGAGCATCTAAAAAATAATTGATTTTTGAATTTTAATCAAAATCGTTAGAGCGAATTTTGAGAAAATCGAAAAAAACTGAAAAAGTGCATCAGTAAAGTACTAGTACTCTTTGGCCGATTTTGATTAAAAGCTTATTTTTCCGGTCCCGGGGGATGTTTAACTTAAATATAAAATTTCAGCCTCATAGCTCAATTCCTTCATGCTTAAAATTGAACACACACACACACACACACCCACCCACCCACCCACCCACACACACACAGACAGACCATGTCGCGAAAACCACTTTTTTGGATTCAGGGGACCTCAAAACGTGAAGATCCATCAAAATCTCGACATCGAATTTTTGACATGAATCCAATACTTTCTCTCTATATATATATTACATATATACATAGGTAAGAGAAAGTAAAAAAAAGCAGGTTTTATAATTATAAATAAACTTAGAGCAGAACATGTTTTCACTTATTATTTATTATATTTATTTTATTTTATTTATTAACCTTCTCTTCTCGTCTATTTCGCTTTTAAAAATTCATTGGCCTGCCTCCACGCACATTTCTTGAAAATAAGTTATCAACTTCTGAAAATACCCGTTAGAGAAACATGAGGGTATTTACATAAAATATATTAAATGCAAATACTTGGATATCTCGTTAATTATATCTAATTTAAAATTTATTAGTCCATTTGAAAGTTTACGCTCATTGCCTTTCAATTTATGATTCCAGCTTAAATTATAATTGAAATTATTTTTATTAAAAAAAATTGGAATATCTAATATAAATTGATTTTAAGATAAAGTAGAATAAAGATGATAAAAAAAGGCTTTATAAACTTGGCTATATATATCGTTACGTTTCAGTTTTATGTCCAAATACTTTCATTCATAAAGTTAACACCTGCGTCGTCACAAAAAGAGAAAGAAAAGTTTCCAAGACATAAAAAATGTGAGCACTTTGAAAGAAGAAAGGGACAGGGGTGGGGGGAAGGGGTGGGGGGAGCGGTGTAACAAAAAACTTATTTAATTTTTATTTTCTATTTTCCCAAACACAAAACAAAAAAAAAGATGGTCTATAAATATGAAAAGATTATTAAAAAGAGGGGAATAAATGTTTAAAAGGAAAAAAAAAACTATATTAATAATAAGAAATAGCGTGGCAGCTAAGGCTTAGCTAAGGGGTGAAATTAGAAACAGTAGCCTTTTTAAAAATTAAAAAAATTTTTTTTATTGTTTAGCTTTAATTAATTAGTTCAGGAATGCCGAGTTCGTCTTTTTTTTTTTTTTTTTTTTAGAAAATTTTAAAAAGTACATTAGTAAAGTACTTGTACTCGAAGTTAAAGTCGAGGCCAAACGGAATTTATTTTGTATATCGCAATTAGTAAATATTTAAAAATTTTGTATAAGGGTATTTTATGGTTGGTGGAGTTTGTATCAGGAATGAAAGAGAAGAAAACGCAGTCATAAAAGAAATATTGTATTTCTTAAAAAGCAAAGAAGCTAGATCGATGAAATTTGGTATATGCTGCTTACACTAAAATTGTAGATTTCTATCAACTTTTGGAGTAAATACGTCACTTGGAAGCAGTACTTTACCTAATAAGTTTTTTTCAAAAATTTTGAAATTTTCAATTTCTTTGTTATATTATGATAAAATACTCAATTTTAAAAAGTTTTTATTCTTTGATATTTTTCCGAAAACTGAATAGTTTTTGAAATAATCACAGAAGAAAAGGACATGATTTTTCTTTTCAAAATTAACGAAAAATGTCGTTTTCTTCTGTGATTATTTCAAAAACTACTCAGTTTTAGGAAAAATATCAAAGAATAAAAACTTTTACAATTGAGTATTTTATCATAATATAAGAAAGAAATTGAAAATTTCGAAATTTCTGAAAAAACTTATTAGGTAAAGTACTACTTTCAAGTGACGTATTTACTCCAAAAGTTGTGAGAAATCTACAATCTTAGCGTAAGGAGTATATACCAAATTTCATCGATCTAGCTGCTTTGGTTTTCAAGCAATCGTGTTCACACACACATGGACACACACACACACATACACAGACAGGATTTTTTTTACGATTACAAAGTACATCAGTAAAGTACTAGTACTTTTTGGCCGATTTCGTTTAAAAGCTTATTTACACGACTTGGGATGGTGCCTAACTTAAATATAAAATTTCAACCTCCATGCTCATTTACTTCATGGTTAAAAATGTACACACGGGACCCACTTTTTTTGACTTTTTTGGTCTCATGGGACCTTTTGAGGTAACACCATCAAAATCACCACATCAAATTTTTGGCATAATCGCAATACTTTCTCTCTCTATAAACATATATATTGATGTAAAAGAAAGTAAAAATTTAATTGAATTAATTAATTTCCAGAAAATTGAAAAAAAAAAAAAAAAAAAAAATACATCAGTATTGTACACCCCAAGCAGCATTTAAAGTTTAAATGACTACACTGTTACCTTGAAGTTAACTTTAAAGTAATTTTTACCAGAGAGCGCAACGTATTTATATCGGTATGACTACCGGATTATTCCCAAAGTGGGGAATAGGATTGTGGTCTTTTTACCACACAAAAACTTTAGCTGGAACGGTAATAATCACGTTACAGATTCGTAATAGGTACATAATGGTTACGTGAAGGTTTGGTAATTTTTCCCAATCATTCGATAGTTGAACCTCGGCTTTCCATTCGTTTATATTCGGAAATTATTTTAAAGAAATGGCATCATGCAAGTTTATCAAGAAATATGTCTATTTTAATGGTAAAAGAAGATGGCCGAAAAATGTTAAATTTTATTCACAGGCGAAAGAGGACATGGATTGGAAGAAAATACAAACGCTCGAAATTTTTTTGATAAATATAATGATTATACTTCGAATAAAATTGTGCGCCCTAACAAATATGTAGTTTTATGAATATTTTTTTATAAATGTCAAAATAAATAAAACCAACATTTTCAAAAAAACGGCTAATAATCATGTTTAATTATTTTGGTAGGTACAAATTTACATAAGTTTGTAAGTAATGGTCTTTATTTATCATAAATTATTGTTTATTTCATTAATTGGCAGGTTATTATTATTTAACCATTATACAATACGACATCTTTATTTAAATATTACTTTAAAGTATTATTTTTCACTTTTAAGTCATTTTGACTATTTTTATAGTAAGAATTCCTTAAAAATAATACTGAAGAGACATTTTTACTCTACAGTGACAAATATTACCTTTTAGTTATTTTTATAAGTTATTTTAGGTTAGACTTACTTATAGGTTATATTAAAGGGTTTTTTTTATGGGAAAATAACTTCAGAAATTACGTCGAAATTTTATCACTTTTACCGTAACAAAGTGGTGGCTGCTACTTGATTTTATTACTTCAAAGTAATTTTTATTTTAAAGTAATATTTGCCACGGTAGCGCTACTAACATTTTTACTCTTGAGTAAAAAAAACTTATAAGTAAATTCTTTGAGTAAATTTCACCAAATATTTACCTATGAATATTACCATTAGGTAGACAACTTTGAAGTTTAATTTGGTAGTAAAAATAACGTTATTTTTCCTGTGCTATTTACTTTAAAGGAAATTATTACTAAAAAGTTCCATAAATAAGTTTAATTAACTACATTTTTCCTCTTCAAAAGTAAAAAAAACTTTATGCTAGTAATTCTTACGGAAAATGCTGCTTGGGACTAGTGCTCACAATTTCCTAAAGGCGAGCCTTAACGCAATTTGTTTTATATTGTTTTGTTTACCGGAAATAGGTTGCCAAACTTCTGTTGTGGCCATTTTGTTTTTGTTTTTTTCACTAAATTTTTTTTATCCCCAGAATGGTTTACTAATTTAATTTTAATAATTATTATATTGAAAATTTCAAATGGGCGCCATTTTGAAAAATATAAGATAAGGGTGAGTATTTTTTTACCTCAGGAAGTACAGTACCATTCCAAATTTCACCATAATTTTAGCCAAACCATTCTGAAAATAAGAAGCAACCAGTCCTAAAAAGAGCAACCTTGAACTCCTGCTCTCTCAAACAATAATTATCCGATTTCTTTTCCCGTTCTGACTTTGACCCCTCATTTATCATTCACCTATTGTTTCATTTCCGCCTGTCTTGTTAATTCAATTAACTTTTTGCTCGATATCTTTGAAACATTCCATAACATACTACAATATCAACTATTTTTTCTTATAGTTATGAAAAAAAAATTAGAAAAATTCATTTTAAAAAATGAGTTCGCGGTTGTAAGGAATTGAATATAAAAATGAAGAAAAAATCATCAAATTTGATCCCCCCCACACAAGTTCAAATAAACAATGGCATAGCTAATTCTAAAAGGGCAAATTTCGAAAACATTTACTTACTGTGTATATTAAAAGCTCCAAAACAACGAAATTCGATGAGTTGATACCAATAGATGATAATGATACGCTCTTAAGGCAAAATGTTTCCTTCATTTGTATTAATATGTTGATATTTTTATTTAAGCAAAATGAAAACAAGATGAAGGAAATTACAAATCATCTGAAAAATATAAAATTTGAATTAGATTAGTTCATTTCATTTTAATAACTATTGTGTATGAAATTTACTTATAATCCGAAAAATCGTTGTTTTTTTGGGCCTCCTCCTCCCTCATAGCCCACCAATCCTCACCAAAATTAATTTACCTAAAAAAAAAAAACAATTAGTTTCCATATTGTTATTAAATCACTTAATGAAAATTTACTTACTTTTGCATTAAAAATTAATCTTGAAGACTTCTTTTATGTGCACTTCACAATACATATTTATAAAATATATTAAAAAAAATAGAAAAATTCATTTAAAAAAAAATGAATTCGCGGTTGTAAGAAATATAAAAATGCAGCAAAAATTGTAAAATTTGATCCCCCCTCTCAAGCTCAAATAAACAGTGGTGTACCTAACACCAAAAGGGTAAATTCTAGGAGGGGCGCCTTTAATTTGTATTTACTTACTGTGTATATTCAAAGCTCCAAAACAACGAAATTCGATGAGTTGATACCAAGAGATGGTAATGATACGCTCTTAAGGCAAAATGTTTCCTTCATTTATATTAATACGTTGATGTTTTTATGTAACCAGAATGAAAACAAGAAGAGTCAAGGAAATCACAAGTCATCTGAAAAATATGAAATTTGAATTAGTTTTGTTCATTTCATTTTAATAACTAGTGTATATGAAATTTACTTACTTATTAAGAAACTCGCGAAATACTTAATTTTGACGACTTCTTTTTTTCTTTAAAATAAAACAAAAACAAAATTAGGAAGTAATTCAACAAAAAATAATGTACCTATCGGAACAATTCTTTTTATTATTTGCATTAAAAAGAATATGCGAAATATCAAAAGAATTGTGATTTATAATTATAAATATTATTATTATATTATATAAACCCCAAAGTCGGGTGTCTGAAGAAATCAAATCAGTTAGAATGAACGTGATTTTTTGGATTACGAGTAAACGAGAGACCAGGGGGCTTTCCTACCTAGCCTAATTAGAAATACGAACGAATTGTAATTGTATATACCCGGTCCCCACCATCAGATCGGCGGGGCCCCCGGGCCTGTCCCTGGCCTTTAGGGTATGTGTTATTTACATCCAGGCTATCCCTGAAAAAACGACATCCCTCCCTGACTCTCGTTTACCCTTAGAGCCACCTCAAACCCAACCTCGAAGATACGAAAACATATCGACTCCATTTGCGTCATAAAAATACGTCTTTTCGCAAGCACAAGAACACTTGAGAACCCAATCTCTCAAAAAAAATGACCCGCATCTCCTTATGAATCGTTCATGAAACAAATCAACGAAAATATAATTCATTTTACCTCTGTTAGATCCTAAATACAAATACAATCAAGGGACCCTAACAAGACAAACTAACTAACGAATAGAGAAGACACCTGAGCTAGTAACAACGACGAATCTCCAACAAAGGACTAAACTGAAAAATATTCTCGTTGATTTTTTCCACTATTTTCTTCATGCGAAGTAGCTGCAAGTTAAAAAATAAAATGCCTGTCGTTGGCATGGTGCATCCCCCTCCCCCTCTATCTTAAACTATTAAACTACAATTTAAGGTGTGAAAATGAATTTTCAAATTATTGAATCGCAAATGAATACATTTAAAATTGTATTCGTATATAAATCACACCTTAAGTTCTAGGTACCAAGTTGATGATGTCCCCGGTCAGGAGAGAGGCATCCCTCTCCCGATGCAGGAGGGTAGGAGAAAAGTCTAATTCTAATTTTTTTTATTAAAATTTGGAAAAAAAAATTAATTTAAATTTTTAGCAAAAAATTTTTATAAAAATTTATATCAAATTTTGGTTAATGAAATCCAAGTTTAATTAAGAAATTAGAAATGAAAATTTTCAATGCAAATTAAATAAAAGTGAAAATTATTTGATATAGGCTATAATTTATTCATTAAAACGATTTATTATTATTTTATTAAAAAAAATTTTTTTGTTGATTGATATTAAAAAAGTAAAAAGAGCTAA
>JAKCPI010000490.1:0-26626 GCA_023213315.1 Euborellia annulipes | reverse complement strand
TCGCATACTTTTAATGCGAATAATGCACATCAGGGAAGGGTTGTAGTTTCTCCAGCATTAGCCTGGTCTCATCTCTTTTACGTTAGATCCCGCTCACATTTGGACGATTTTCTCATTACCGGTATACTGAAAATTTTCCACTACTTGAAACAGTTTTAAGATTTATAGAAATGTGATTTGAAGGTCTAGTAGGATGCCCAAAACTAGTGATTTTACCATATTAGTGCAAATTTCAGCATGATATGTTGAAAACAATGGAAGTTATAATTTATTTTCTTCAACTAAGAGCCTCCGAAATGCGTCCCATGCTCATTTTTTTCCAACTTTAATATTTTTTTTAGTATTAGAAATATTGTAATATAATTTTGGATTCTTATGCAACAAATAAAAACGTTATTTCAAATTGAATACTCATGAAATGGATAACTACAAAGTTTCAGGAACGTATTCAGCTTCTATACATACATGTATTTGCATAAACATCCGAGCTCAACTGATTACTTACAAACTAAAGATCTAGATTTCGTCCAAGCATGGAGACTTATCGAGTATTCTCATCTTAAATTGAAGAAACTAATACAAAATTTGAAGGCCTCAGGTATATTTGTGTCCAAAATGTCTTGAAAAAAGTTTGAACGAACGGAAAATTAACGTTAGCAAGTATTTATATTGAAAAAGTTGTGCGACCAGTCACATCAGATTTATCAAATCATGGGAACGCCTGGGAGTTAGGCAACGAGTAGCGTAAACGAATGGAAGGATAAAGGAGAAAAAGAAACTCCTCCTCCTTCACTCCCACTTGTCCTCACTCTGTGCCTTTTTTACTTTCTCTTACCCTATATATGAAATATATAGAAAGAGAAAGTATTGTTATTTTTCTAATAGGTCAGAAGTAGTAGGCGGGGCTTTCCTTTCATATTCCATCTACTCTATTCAAAGGAAGAGCTTTCTTCTTCTCTTTCATATCTCTTTCATTTCTTACACTTCTGGTTGCCTAAATCTCAGGCGTTCCCATGATTAAAAAAAAAGATGGCCCTTTCCAATTACCCGATCTAATTTGTTGGTATAATAATAACTGACACTTTTTGATGATAGCCAAAACAAATGATGACTCTATTAAGAGAGAAGTAAGATAGACCTACTTAAATATTTTAGGTTACATATAACTAAAAAAACAATTAGAATTTTTTAAATCTAAATGAATTTTTAAATTATAACTTCATGTTATATTGGCATCGTCGATTTTCTTCTTCTTCTGTTCTTGCCCTATTCTCACGATGCAGGGTCGGCGGACCTAACTTTCTCCCCCCAGCCCTATCATTCGTTGTTGCGCCCGGAAGAAATAGGACAGGCCGGCCCGTCGCACCGTCTGACGCCTGTTAAAAAGAGGAAGGAACCTTCAGTTCTTTGTTTTTCTCTTCCTTCCTCTTTTTAACAGGCGTCAGACCGTGCGACGGGCCGGCCTGTTCGATTTCTGCCTGTCCAAGCTCGGGCAGGTCGTGGTCGCCATCCACGTACAGTGAGGGTCAATATTAAGTCCCACCCATGCGTTTTCATTGAACACTTAGGGAATAATAGACATGATATGCCAATCAAGCATCGAAATGAGACAAAAAAAAAGTATATATAATCCAATGAAAACAAAAAACTTTAATGTTAATTTTCTCAAAACTCGGTAGATGGCGCTTGATACACTAATACGTAACAGGGTCCAAATATTTCATACCATTTTGATTAGGTAATTAGTTATTTCAAGAATATAAAAAGTTTATTTTTTTACTTTCTCTTACCTATGTATATATGTAATATATATATAGAGAGAAAGTATTGGTTTCATGTCAAAAATTCGATGTCGAGATTTTGATGGATCTTCACGTTTTGAGGTCCCCTGAATCCAAAAAAGTGGTTTTCGCGACATGGTCTGTCTGTCTGTCTGTCTGTCTGTGTGCTGTGTGTGTTCAATTTTAAGCATGAAGGAATTGAGCTATGAGGCTGAAATTTTATATTTAAGTTAAACACCCCCCGGGACCGACAAAATAAGCTTTTAATCAAAATCGGCCAAAAAGTACTAGTACTTTACTGATGTACTTTTTCAGTTTTTTTCGATTTTCTCAAAATTCGCTCTAACGATTTTGATTAAAATTCAAAAATCAATTATTTTTTAGATGCTCTTTCAAATGTATATTCTCGTTTTGCCCTCAAAATTGTTTGAAGCACACTTTACTCTTGTGCTTCATAGGAAAGATAGGAGAAATAAATGGTTGCCATGGTAACCGAATTTAAATCTTTTTCTTTTTATTAAATTAAAAATCAATTATTAATTAAACGCCCATTTTTTTTTTTCGGAGAAAACATATCTCTCTCTCTCACAAAACTATCTTCTCTCTTTCTACGCGTTTTAAATTTTTCTACCTTATCTTCGCATTTGGCCAATGTTAATTTCCTATAGGGATTTGTATGTTAATTTCGATTCAAAAGGGGGTCCCCTTTGGAACTTTTTACGCATTTAAAATTTTTTTTTCCAATTCTTATGAAATTTTGTATTTATTTACGATTCTATATTGTGTATAAAATGTCCAAATATGAGATTAAAATTTTGAAAAATAACCATAGTTTATTTCAAGCAATCAACATTTAAAATGCAAGTTTGAAACTAAGGTGCTATCGGAAACTAAATATATCTCGACACAAAAAATCTGGTGTGACCAGCACAGTGCGCAACTTTCTCTTACCGAAGGGTAAGAGAAAGTTGTGTGCTGTGCGCCAGTCACACCAGATTTTGTGTCGAGATATATTTAGTTTCCCATAGCACCTTAGTTAACTTGACCACTTACATTTTATAAGTAAAAAAGTCAACTGATTCAAAATCTCCATAGGCTCTGTGTATTTTAAATGCTGACTACTTGAAAAATACTATAGTTATTTTTCAAAATTTTAATCTCGTATTTGGATATTTATATACAATAGAGAATCCTAAATAAATACAAAATTTCATAAGAATTGGGAAAATTTTTTTTTAAAAGTGCCAAAGGAGACCCCCCCCCCCTCTTTGAATCGAAATTAACATACAAATCCCCATAGGGATTTAACATTCGCTCTATGTAAGAAAGAGCTAAAAAATGAATTTGAAAAATCTGAAATCAGAGGCGTACCGAGGCAGTTGGGGGCCTAGGGCGGCACTAGAAGAGGGGGCCTTTATACATTTTGTACCAGAGGTGTAAGTTTCTAATGAATTTTTTTTTTGGGGGGGGGGTGCTCATCTTTAAATATTCCTCTCCTCCATACACAAAAATATTTTTAAAATACCGTATATCCCTGAACCCCAAGGGGTCAGAGACTGTCAAAGAAAAAATTTTCATTAAATTTTTTTTTTTTTTTTTTATTTAAATATTTTCGTTTTTACTTGAGCCCCGGGGCCTCTCAAAAAGAAATTTTCATTAAATTTTGTTGTTTTTTTTAACTACATTTTTCGGTTTTCATTTGAGCCCTGAGGGCCCCGGGGCCTCTCAAAGAGAAATTTTCATTAAATTTTGCTTTTATAAATATTTGGGGGCCTATGCCGGCTCGGGGCCTGGGGCGGACCGCCCCCTCCGCTCCCCCCCTCGGTACGCCACTGTCTGAAATACATCAGTAAAGTGTACTTCAAACAATTTTCACGATTTCAAGGGCAAAATAAGGATATACATTTTAATGTGTGAATATACTATATAACTTTATGATTGTTGAATATTATTAAATCGATGGATGGAGGTTAAAGCGTGGCCTCCTATATTTGTGAGGTGCTTAGGGAAGAGATTAAATACACAAGGTCCAAACCTAATATAAAGCAATTCTCAAACGAAGGGATCAAGCCTGATCATTTAAAATATAATTGAAGAGACTCCATCATTTTGGTTTAATATGAATGTTTGCTAATTCGAAACGGTCTCTGGGGGAGGATTCGCTGATTCAGCCTCCCCTTCCTCAGCTGCCAGACTAGGGGCTCCCCACAATTGTTCATGGTCTGTAAACTCAATAGCTTTACACTTGAAAGCTAAAAGCTATATCATCTCCATAGTATGAGATTGGTTGCAGTTCCCATGTCGTGAGTCGCATCCCAACCTATATATCTATATAGACTATATATATATAATCCAAGTATCAGGGTGTAATATAGATGTTTCGAAACTGGTTAAAGATAGATGAATAATACATCGGCAGCGATGCAAAACCCCAATCCAGCCCAGCATTTTTTTTTTATTATAATAAAAATTGATAATATTAATAAAATTTTATAAAATAAATAAAAGCAGCCTTTTCACTTTAGTTTATAAATAATCTATAAAGTTGGCAACAACCATTCAAATATTGTAACCAACTTAACACAGATTATTTATATACTAATTATACTGATACACACAAACTAGTTATTCACGTACACGTGCCATTACAAGTTCTTTAATATCTTGTAAATTACTTGACTACATAGGCGTAGCCAGGAGGAGGTTTTGGGGGTTCAAACCCCCCCCCCAACCTTGGGAGTATATATAATAATTTTTCGGGAAGGGGGTCCGAATTAATTTTTGAAGATTTACCTCCCCCTTAAACCCCTTTATAAACATATTTTAAAATTATATAATGTTTTATTCAATGGGAAATGCTTAATGAAAATTTTTAAAATGGGTATAAATTTGGATTTTTCCACAAGTTCCTTGGGGACATTTTGAATATTTCTGGAGAGGGGGAGCAAGATTTTGACTACCAAAATTAGGACAATTACTAGTATATTTAATTACTTTTTAAATTTATATCAAATCAGGGGTGTCAAATTGACGGACCGCAAAGAGATTTTGTGATCTGATTATTTGAAATAAAATGAAAGCAGTACAATATTTTACTTCAAAATTAGCATTTATAATTATTTCCATTAAATTCATTTAATTTGTAAATGGGATATGGCCCGCGTGAGTCCTTACCAATTGCATGAAATGGTCTGTGTATTAATTGAGTTTGAAACTCAGGGCCTTGGAGGGGGGGGGGGCAGAATGTGCTCTTGCACGGGGCTTGCTCAGGAGGAGGCACGGAGGACAAAAAAGAATATTTAAGAAATAGATATATATCTCTATGATTTAGTTAAAGTCCGAAAAGAATCGAGATGTTTTGAATAGTAATATCTGATTCAAAAATATTTAACTAAAAAATCACTGTCTAAAATCGAATAAACCAAATAATACTACATAGTACGTACAACAATAATACTTTTATTTACTTTACAGTATAATTTTTAATAAACCGGCCAGTCAGTTGCCCAATTTATAAGTACATTTACATTTTGATTTATTTTCCTATATTTTAACTAACAAACTTATTATTGAGTACATTTTGTGCCTTCAAATAAAACAATGATTGAAGGCAGGATAAGTGGGGGGCGCCAAATTTTATTTTTACACGGGCCTCCAAAAGAGTTAGGAACAGCCCTGGTTGCCCCCTTCCTCTTCCTTTTTGAGTTGGATACCCCCATGATCCTTTGGACTATTTTATCAGACGTATTCACACGTTGTGTGATGCTAAATTCATTAATAAAAAATATATATATTCAATATAATGGCTAGGGAAAATAATTATCTATTTAATAAATTGATTAAGAGTATTATTATAAATTGATTGATTTTTTTCTATTAAAAATTAGCCATTGAAAAATGTCGATAACTGAGAATAAAGAATGTGGTAATTGATTTAAAGATTATCAGGCTAGCAAGATGCATGAGACATGTGAAGGGTGGTTGGAATTGAAAAGAATGAACTGGAATGTGGGATAGGTTAGTTGTTCATACGCCTCGTTAGAGTCTCCAGGGAGTTCCTGGAATGCAGAAGGAATGCCAGTAGGGGCTCATCAATGACTTCAACTCCTCCTCAATTGACAGATCTTAGGGAGGCAAAAACACTAAAACGTCCTTTGTAATATGATCAGGAATTCGTTTTGTTAATAAATGTTTCTATCAGATTAACTAGAAGTTAATATTTTTTCTTTTTTCTTTTTCTTTTAAATTCAATTTCTCATTCTTTACGCTTCAATTGTATTATATCTAGATTGTTTTTTTTTTCAACATGATTAACAACATTGTTTGTTGATATATTAGCTCTTTTCGTTACTTGATTCAGATATTTTGTACACGACTTTTTTTTGCGAGACCCACTTTTTTGGTCTCAGTGGACCTCAAAACGTGTATATCCATCAAAATCTCGACATTGAATTTTTGACATGAATCCAATACTTTCTCTCTATATATAATATATGGGCAATATTTTTACTTTTACTTTTCGACCACTTTTGTGGGGAGGTGTTGTGGATTTTCCCCAAATTTTAGTATGTTATAGTACAGTGAGGACAATATTAAGTCCCACCCATGCGTTTTCTACATGTGATTATTTCATTGTTTTTATAAAAGATAATGAAAATCTTTATTGGAAATTTTCTAGGTTTGAACCATGAAAGTTTCCATTAAAAAATCTATAATATCTTTTTAAAAACAATGAAATAATCACAAGTAGAAAACGCATGGGTGGGACTTAATATTGTCTCTCACTGTACCTTAAAAAGTAAGATTACTTGGCTCTCCTGGGCTAGGGCTCCTGGACCGCCATTAGAATGCCCAAAAAGGGTCATTTTTGCTTTTTTTGATTCAACAAGCGTCATTTTTTTTGTAATATCTTCTAGTTCTTAGAAAAAAATTAGGTGTTGCTGTGTTTCTACACGTCTTTAACACAACGTCTATTGCTTGACTACAAAAAATTTTCACTCTACCTATATTGAAATATAAAGAACAAATATTTTTTTTTTTTTTTTTACAAGTATTTGTTTTCATAAAAAACATTTCAAACATTTTCATTGAAACAATATATGACAGGTGTGCCAAACTTTTATCCATTAAGGGCGACATATCTAAAAATGAGTTTTTCGAGAAAAAAACTAATTTTGGAGTTAATCACTCGGATTTTTTTATTTATTCTATTAAGGTATCTTTCTCACCAAATGACATCTCATTTAGTCTGATCTGATTACGTTCGGAATCTACAGGGGTTTAAAATTTCGAAAAACGAATCCCCCGATCTCTCATCGGTAAAATGACGTCATATCAAAAAAGAAAAAATTACCTCTCATGACCACTCTTTCAAAACTATATTTAGATTCAATTAGCTTTTATGTCAAGTACTAGCGTTACATAAATAGGGCTATTTTTCGATATTTTTTGCCTAAAAATGAGGTTTTTCGAGAAAAAACTAATTTTCGAGTTAATTACTCGGGATTTTTTTATTTATTCTATTGAGGTATCTTTCTGCACTAAATGACATCTCATTTAGTCTGATCTGATTACGTTCAGAATCTACAGGGGTTTAAACTTTCAAAATAAATTTACCCAGCCGAAAATAAAACGATAGAAAAAAATGGGAAATCTTCTACTCATTCTTTCTAACGATTTCCCCAATACCCTTAACAGAGGTATTCAGAAAACTTCCCCCTCTAACCTCCTCAAACACATTACACAAAACTTTCAAAACTCCAAGTATTAAAAAAAAAAAAAATTTCTTTTAAAAATTAATTTTTCAAACATTTATTTTACATTAAATAAATTGGACTTGTCTTGTCGGTGTCTTGTGCTGTGGAAAGACCATTTTCGAAGTTAAAATTAACTTTAGCTAGATATTATGGGTTTATAAATGCATATTTTAAGTGCATATTACTTTTAAAATGCATATTTTTTGTGCAGTTTGGCCTTTGTTGTTTTTTAGTACATATCGATCCGAGCCCTAATAATTACAATATATCGAATGGACAAAATAATTTCAATTTTAAGATGTACGTTATATAAATTCTTTTGTTTTTTAGAATAGGCTAAAGATGGTTCTTTATAAAGGTGTGGATTGTTGAGTTTTCTTTTTGCTGTCCCTCCACTAATCATTTAATTTTGTCAATAATAGTAGGAGCTGCTGCTCCGGGCTTCGTAATATTAGGTACTCGATGAGAGCCTTCTAGGTTATTCAAAGTAATTGTCCACAAAATTAACATTATTAAAGAAGCAAACCCAAAGCGAGAATCCTGATTCGAGGGCACGGGCACGGGCATCATTTACACAATTTTTTTAAGGTCTTTTTCGGCATCTAAGGCCATCCCTATGTATTTCAAATTGGTAGCCAATTCAAATGAAATAAATTTTTCTCGCTTGGGACGGAAAGCGAACCCGTGACCCTAGGCACGAGAAACTTTTGTCTTCTTTCTAAGCCACGGGTCACGGGCCCAAACACAAATTCAAATTCTAAATTACTGGTACGCGTATTCCTTTACTTAAACGATATAATGAGTGGGTTATTTACAGTCTTTTTTATTTATTTGTTATTTATGATCATCTTCTGACTTGTTTTACATCATTGATTTTTCTCTCTCAGTTGTAACCAGGAGAAAGAATATATATTTTTTTTTAATTAAATAAGCCTGAAGATGATTGTTGTTTGTTTTTAAACTTTTTTTCTTTTAATTTTCCTGATAATTTCCTGGCCATAGTCTATTAATTTTAAAATTTTACTTGCTCCAAGCCTCGAATTTTCTCTGACAGGCCCTGCACATAACTTAGAGCTTGACTATTTTCTCATCTCTGAACAATTATTTTCAACTGAAAAATCAAATTTAAATAAATTTGAAGATAATATTTTCTTTGGCTGGAGACTGTGTATATTATTGGTGGTGGGTAGGCAGCCAGGATTAGAAATAAAACACAAATTTGATTTCATTCTGCTCGTCGACGTTTCGGGTGCTAACCGCCCCCTTCCTCAGGACCTGGTCGACATTTTTAAATTTTAGAAAAATAAAATATACAAAAAAAGTTATTAAAAAATTATTTTCGTTTGTTACTTACTGAGCAGGTGTCAATTATAACAATACGATGTCATTTGTTGTGATATTTTAAACATTTTATTATTATTTTTTATAATTTAAAAATAAAAAAATAATAATTCCTTATTTGAAAGATTTATATAAAAATAAACTAGTTAATTAGCTAAAGCGATTTATTTATATAATTGAAAATTTATAATAAAACAAAGGAAAGAAAATAATTACTATTCATTCTAATCGAGGCATTTGCTGTAACATCATCTTGTATTGAAACAAAGCATACTTGCTATATATAATTACACATTGTAATAAAAATGTTTAAAATATCAAAACAAATGACATCGTATTGTTATAATTGGCTCCTGCTCAGTAAGTAACAAATGAAAAGAATTTTTTAATAACTTTTAATATTTTTGTATATTTTATTTTTCTAAAATTAAAAATTGTCGACCAAGTCCTGAGGAAGGGGCCGATTAGCACCCGAAACGTCGACGAGCAGAATTAAATAAAATTTGTGTTTTATTTTTAATCCTGGCTGCCTACCCACCACCAATAATTAATTAAACTTTTTTATTTATTTATTTATTGTTTTTTTGTCTTAATAGGGACGAGGTCTAAATGGCCTTCGGTGCTTAGACTTTAAATAAAATAAAAAAAAAAATAAAAAATTGACTTTAAATAAGATAATAGAAAATTAAAATAATGTATTGATATTAAAAAAAAAATGTTAGTGAAAAATATTAATTTTAGTAAAAAGAGACTGAATGGAGTTATTAATATTATTAATAATTTCGATCTGTTAAATTTCTTACACTTAACAAAAGGCACCCGCCACCCGCGGGCTTACGGGGGGGGGGGGGGGGAGACTCTGACTCATTCACACACTGACAATCTACATGTATGACTGGTCTCTTTTTTGCCATTAGACTGCTAATTTTTTCAATCCGCTACTATAATAGTTTGACTCTTTGTTAGTGAGTCTATTTCTTAGTTACTTCCTAAACAAATAGACAAAAGATCTATTATGAAAGCCTTTGTATATTAGCTATAGATTAAAAGGTTGATATGAAAGAATATTTTTTGATAATTATCAAAGCAAATAAAAGCTGACTTATCTCCCCTCCGATCTGGTGGAGCCAATTAGTAAACAGGAGGGTCCGAACTTATTCTATTTATTCATTTAGTCAATATTTTCGCATATATGTCAATCAGTGGAGAGTCTTTATAATCAAATAGAGATTTGCTTTTAAGGGATGGGATGCTATTAATGTACAAATATTCAACAGACTAATATTTCACAATCTAAATATAAGTTAGTGCGTAGCCTATAGTACTATTAATATAACAAATTAACAAACATTTTTGTTTTTAATGAGTGAGTGTTAAAAAACAAAGTGATATCTGTAAAAAATACATTTATGAAATTTGGGATTTTATATCTGTCCATTTTAAGGCAACGCGTTAGACAGACAATCATCACTGGTTGTCTACGCTCAGGGCGCAAAAGCCTCAGGGTGGGAATTAATAACTAAATAACGTCATCATCAGCAGTTATTCTATATCTATACTATTGTTATATAAAAGCCAAATTCTGTCTGTCTGTCTCATTGTATGTCTGTCTGTTTGTGCATAGACTCCCACACTACTGGACCGATTTTCATGAAGTTTTTTTTAATGGGTAGAGAATTTTCCGGGAGTGGCTATCATTATATCAAATTAGGGGTAGGGAAACCGCCTTATCAGGGGTTCACAAATCCCATAGAAAACAGGTTCTAACTCGCTTTACGAAAAAAATATAGGCCTATTGAAAAAAATTTCCTCCGCTTAAAATTCGACATTTCAAAAAGTTTTTTCCTCTCTACTCTCCCCCCCCCCTCTTTTTTTTCATTTTTCAGTCGATTTTAATAATATTTAAAATGACGCTTCTCTAGGGTGTAAATAATTGAAAAATGATATTCCAGACCTCAGAAAGTTATATCGGCCCTAACCCCCCCTCTAAAATTTATTTTTCACACGATTTTTTTATTTCATATTTTGCAAAATTAATTAAAATATATATATCTGGACAAATCTTAGTCATATCGCGAGACGCCGTCCGCTAGTATGAGAATATAGGCCTATGCAATCTCAAAGAATAACACATCGAGATGTTATATATGGACCCTGTTATGCATTAGTGTGTCAAGCGCCAAAAAAAAAATTAAAAACTGAGTTAAGCACCGAATATTGTTTCAAATGCTATAATTAATAGTATTTTTTATGAAATATGTCCTAAAAATTTTTATATTTAATGGTATTTTTCTCAAAACTCGGTAGCTGGCGCTTGACTCACTAATGCGTAACAGGGTCCATATAGAGTTGTTATATAATATCATATACAAAATTATAAATAAAATATAAAATACAGTATGTAGGCCTAAGTTCTTATATGCTGATCAGTCTATCAGTATATGGCCAAGTCTTAAATATATATATAATATTTTATTATCAAAATCTTAGCAAATATAATATAAATATTAGAGAACGAACGAACTCCCTGAGAACATTGACCCATAATATTTAAATTATTAATAAAGTCGAAATCTCATTAACTCGAGCTTACCTTTGAAAATATTTTTTTTTTTTTAATTTGCAAACGATCATAATTATTTCAAATATATTTTCAAATTACAATTGTTGGCATTATTTAAGATGAACAAATAACATTATACCGTACATTACTAAACCTATACAATCCAATTGATAGTTTAACGCCCTTCGCCCATAGGTTTTTATATAATATTTTTCTGCTACCAGACGTTTGAATGTATCGTCACGTGTTCATCTTTTTCTTTGTTATTCAAAAGAATTCTAAAATTAAAAAGTGAAAAATGACTTGAATCTATTCAGGATCAGATGAAACTTTGAAGGTCTTCATTTAACAAAATATTGCAATATTTATATGAATACGATTTTAATAAAATGAAAAAATGTTTTCAGATTTCTTTTTATTATAATTTTAATAAAAGATTGAACATCTCTTCACAATTTCTCAATATTAAAAATAATTAATAGAATAAAATGAAATTGAAAAAAAAAAATTGAAGAGAATTATTAAAAAAATAAGAAAAAAAAAAAAGATTTAAAATTGAAATTAAGGGCGTATGTGGGTGGGGATTTGGGAGGGGGGGGAGTGTTGGTTTGGCCAGGAGGCTAGGCCAGGTTGAGGTGAGGCTGAGGTGGGACCTCATTCCAATTGCATCCATCCACAGAGGGCTGGGCCTTATGGCGCCACGCCTTCCACCACGCGCATTCCCATCGACTTGCAACATCGTTGCCCCCTTCCATGACTATGGAGGTGGGATAGAAGTGGGGACTACTGCCAAAATCCATAATTAAAATGTCCGCGAGATGCCGCCCCTCCATCACCATTTAAACACCCACTATTCAGATTAATTAATTTTTACGCAATTTCATTTAGACTAACATTTATAAAAAAAAGTAAAAAAATCCTTTGGATTTGAACAAAAAAAAAATAGTGCCATATCAGATCTAATGTTTAGCACTCAGAGAGCAGAAAATTAAGAAATTAATTCGATTAAATTATAATTAATACTTAATACTAAGCTTAAAGATTTATCAGCAGTTATGAATGTGAGACAAGATAGTAATATTAATAGGCCTATTAAAAGATCTGAGACGATTATATTGAAAACTTATTTTGTTCGAGTTGATCAAAAATTACTGCAAAATTTTCCTTGACAACTCAGTTGCTTCTTTTTCACCTTCTCTAAATTCTTTTTTGAAATGTTGAATCAAATGTGTTTCATAAACTCTTTTGTAAAATGATAAAATGTATTCATGTTATTTTTAATCCGGAAATTAAATATATCATAAATCATTATTATCATTAAATAACTTTTGATATCCCTGTATCAGTGGCGTAAATAACACCCCCGCAAATCCCGCAATGCGGGGGCGCAGCAGGTCAAAGGGTGCCTAAAAAACATAAAAGAATTTAAAAAATCTGGTGTGACTTAACGCATAGCACAACTTTCTCTTACTTCTGTAATCAAAAGTTGTGAACTGTGCTGTCACACCAGATCTTTTTGTGTTGAGATAGGCCTATATTTAGTTTCCCATAGCACCTTAGTTAACTTGACTGACCACTTGCATTTCATAACTAAATAAAAAGTAAAAAAGCCAATCGATTCAAAATTGTTTTTTTTTTATTATTTCTTTCGATGGAAATGCATGAACATGTTTATTGTTAATGGACATGCATTTCTATTTATTTATTTATTTTTTTTTCCTTTTGTTTTGTTGTATTTGTTATTGTATTTAAATTTGTATTGTGTTTGTTGGACCTAGCCACCGAGGACTGGTGCCTCTAAGCGGGTCGTAATAAATTTATTTATTTATTTATTTCCATAGGCTGTGAGTATTTTAATTGTTGATTGCTTGAAATAAACTATGGTTATTTTTCAAAATTTTAATCTCATATTTGGAAATTTTATACACAATAGAGAATACTAAATAAATACAAAATTTCATAAAAATTGGGAAAATTTTTTTTAAATGTGTAAAAAGTTCCAAAGGGAACCAATTAATATGAAAATCCCCATAGGGATTTAACATTCGCTCTATGGAAGGAAGAGCCGGAAAATGAATTTGAAAAATCCGTAATACTACATCAGTAAAGTGTACTTCAAACAATTTTCAAGAAAAGTTTTTATGATATACTTTTTCAATAGCATCTAAGAAAATAGTTAATTTATGAATTTGAATCAAAATGGGAAAATATTTAAATTTTGTTACCATGGCAACCATTTCTCTTATCTTTTTTCTATGAAGTACAAGAGTAAAGTGTGCTTAAAGGGCAAAATGAGAATATACCATCTATTGCAATAGTATTGAGAATAAAGCCCGGCAGTTAGGCAGCCCAAATGGCACACATTCACTAATATATTAAAAAGATAAATTTTTATGGTAATAAAGGCCGATCGCCCAATTGCCTGCTTTGAAAAAGATATTTCTTAGACAGATCAGCTGCCATTTGGGCTGCCTAACTTCCGGGCTTTATTCTCAATACTATTGCAATAGATGGTACATTTTAAAAAGCTTCTATAAAATAATTGATTTTTGAATTTTAATTAAAATAGTTAGAGCGAATTTCGAGAAAATTAAAAAAAAAACTGAAAAAGTACATCAGTAAAGTACTAGTACTTTTTGACTGATTTTGATTAAAAGCTTATTTTCAGGCCTCAGGGCGGTGCCTAACTTAAATTTAAAATTTCAACCTCGTAGCTCATTTCCTTCATGCTTAAAATCGTTATACCCACACTCTCTGTGTCTGTGTGGGTTATTTGGACTCAGTGGATCTCAAAACACTTATCTGACAGATAAGAAATTTTTAAAATTACCATTACGATTTTTGAAAATAAAGAGTATAGTAGGTTTTTTTAAATTACTTAATTATTCATATCTCCATTTTTCTTTATAAAAATCAACAGAAATAATTGGTGTCATTATTTATTAGGTTGTTTATTAAGAGGGCCGAATGTATTATATGGACCCTGTTACGCATTAGTGTGTCAAGCTCCAGCTACCGAGTTTTGAGAAAATTAACATTAAAGTTTTTTGTTTTCATTGGATTATATATAATTTTTTTTGTCAATTGTGCAAGTAACATTAAATTTAAATTTTTTTAAGACATATTTCATATAATTATAGCATTTGAAATAATATTCCGTGTTTAACTCTATTTTTAATTTTTTGGCTCTTGACACACTAATGCATAACAGGTTCCATATAGGCCTAAAGAGATAATTTTCTATGGAAAAAAAATAAAATTACTACAAATCAATTATAAAACTCTAAGAGACTCGTTAAAAAATAATCGATTGACTCTGATGGTAAAAAAATATTATTTTGTTATTAAATTAAAATTAATATTTTAATAATAACTAATTAATTAATTTCCATTGTTTTGAATTAAAGAGTATATTGTCAGTTTAAAATATTAATAGCTAACTACAAATGTCTTTTTTGCAACTTTTCGTTTAGTTTGTTTTTGAAAAGAAAAATTATACAATATGAAATTAGTCTCTAAATTAGAGAATTTTCCTTCCTGCAATTAATTTAAGCCCCGTGAATTACAACAGCCCTCTTTATTATGTACTCTAAACATAATGAAACAATAAAAAAATTTATTACAAAATTGGTTAAATATTCCCTTAGGCTGCTGTTAGGAACGTTCCTGGTTTCATTTTAAAAATATATCACCACTAGTGAAAAATTGACAAAAAAAGACCCCATTGAATCTTCATAGGGAATGCAACGGACCAAAAAGAAGTCAGACTCCGTGAAATGAATGAGCCAAGTAAGCTGGGGACGCTGGGCGTTTGCGTTTGTGACCGGGCATCGATCCCAGGCCGCCTTGCCTTGGTGCAACCCTTTGGCCCAGGGCCCAGCCACCCCTCAGAGCCTGGGCAAACCAAACGAGGAATATGATGCCATGATCCGATTATGTTTTCAAATTGTATGCACTATATAAAAACATGAAGCCTTTTCATAACGAGTTACTCAACAATTTCTGGAAGCAGAAGTATCTGAATTTCAATTTTAGTCATCGTTTTACTCGTCTGAATCTTTCTACCTGCCCTCCCCCTCCCTCACTTGTTTTTTATTCAATAGAGGTACAATATCAAGTGGAAGGCTTCCGCGACTTGATTTATCTCAAGATAAATTTTCTCGGGTTGAGTCTCGCTGGTTCGTTTTTTTTTTTTTTTTTTTCAAAATATGCGTTGGTTTGTTAAATGTAACTAACCGATAGGGTGTTGATAATTATTAAATTTCGTTTTAATTGTTAAAAATAATAATACAGACATAAATAGTTAACAAGATGAATTTTAATTATTGTTAAATTTTATTGAACTAGGCTACTTACTCTTCAATTTTATAATTTTGAATAGGGCCTGTAAATAATTATTGGAAATTGCTGGAATTGCTTTCTTCGCCTTAATCCCGGCGGAGGGGGTGAAGGTTTTTGCGACCGGGAAGGAATAGAACAGACCGGCCCGTCTCACAGTCTAACTTCTGTAAAAAATATAGAAGGGAAGAGATTGACATGCAAAGAAATGAAGTACTGCCAGTCCCAGCTAAGGCAGCTCGTGGTCGCCATCCTCGTACCCACGAGATGTGGGTCCTTGAGCGTAAATTTTTCTAGAAGCAAGACGTGAACCTAAGATCGCTTTCAGAAAATCCTCAAAAATCCATAACGGACTCTCTAGATGTATCGGAGCTCTGGGGAAACCTATGGAAGAACCTATTCAAAGAAAACAATACAATGCTAATAAACTCTTATTTTTCTTGGTAATTATACCTACTGCAGTCACTTATCATCCTGGTTTCGTTCGTGGTTCAGCACTGATGGTTTGGTCCTTGTTTGACATATTGATCTTGGTTCCTCTAGGCCAAGACGCTCATGCCTCTGTCCTATTAGCTCTGATCTTTGATTTTTTCCTTTCTCTTTCCTAAATATATAGTAAATAAAGAGAATGATCATATACAGCACATATATAGGGGAAAGACAAAATAATATGAATACCGGACATATAGACATTATGTATTTATTAATAATGTGTTGAGCCACTGGCTTGTAGAAATTTTCCCAGGTTATTTGGGGGTACTCTAAGATGTCTATCCTAAGTTTTCGACCTTGATGACCATGTGCTAATTTGGGGAGGGGAAGGGGGAATCTCAAAATTTTAGGACTTTTTTCATTTTTATTTTGTTTTATATCTCGTAAACTAAGCACTTTGTGCTCATAGTAAAATATAATACATTTTTGTCGAGCATTAAATTTACTAAAATTTGGTTGATAAAACGAATTTGTAGATCCCAATATTAACTGAGCCGATCAAAGTTAGACAAAGATTCTCGAAATTAAAAAAAAAAAAAAATAGAAAATTTGATCAGTCGTATCTCGGTTAATATTGAGCCTACACATTCGTTTTATAAACCAAATTTTAGCAAATTTAATACTCTACAACTTTCTAATCTACTATGGTTCACAAATTATGCTTAGTTTATGAGATATAAGCGAAAAATTGAAAAGAGTACATAAATCTTAAGGTTTTTGCACCCCCCTCCCTCCCTCCCACCAAGTTAGCAGAGGGTCCTTGAGGTCAAAAACTTATGATAGACATCCTAGAGTACCCCCAAATAACCTATAAAAATTTCTTCAAGCATAGCTCAAGACATTATTAATAAATAAATATTGTCTATATGTCCTGTGTTCATACTATTTTGTCCAACCCCTGTATATGTCACATAATACACATTTTGACTTTTTAAGAATATCATAGATTCGTTGAAATTTCTTCTCACACATACCTAATAAAAGGCTATGTAAGTAGATTTAAATGACCTACCTGGAAATATCTAACAGCTGCATACACGTATAGGAATATTGTTCTACAGTAGATAGTTGACCAAAAACTCATATTTTGATTGTTCAGTGATAAATGTCTTTAGTAATAAATAAGTTTATTTATTTTCCAGTCCTTTTCTTTGTTTATTTATGCTTTAGTTATATTTATTTTAATAAAACTCTATATTTTAATTTATACATTTAAAATTATTAAGGAAACTGTTTCCTTATTGTTAAAGGGGTCCGAGGTACAAAAAAGATTGAGAACTATAATTTATACAATATGTAGAATTATGATGTTTTTATTTCAGGATGAAGGAGGGGGAGGGGGGGGGAAAGTGAAAAAAACGGAAACACCCCTAACAAAGAGGTAATATCATTTTAGAGAGGGAAAATTGCCCCTCTTAGTCCGGATCGCTCCCCTTCAAAACTGCAACTCCTCCCAAAAAAAAAAGAAATTGCTTAATAGTTTTTAAGTTCTTTTAATATTTATTTAAATTATGTATTATTATTTAAAATATATCTCAGATCAGACTTCACCTGATCAAAAGGCTGCTGATTTGGCTACTAAGTATAGGCATATATATATATATATATATTTATTCCTACCTTGTTTGTACTTCGGTCTACATTTTTAACATACTGTGTACGGTGGCGACATTTCATATTTTTCTTGGGGGGGGGGCAAACATTTTTTTTTTCTTAAAATTTACTTACAAATAGGTACTCAAATTTGGCCAGAAAGAAACTTTAATGTTAATTTTCTCAAATCACGGTACCTGGCGCTTGACACACTAATGCGTAAGGGAGCGTACAAGTATTACGTAACGCAATTTGGGAGGAGGGGGTCTCGTACAACGTTACTATGCGTTACAAGGGGGGAGAGGGGTTGAACAACGCGCTACGTAACTGGTATTTTAGCGACTTTCCGGTACTTTGCGCATATAATTGTGACTTTTAGATAAAAATGGCCACTTGAGCGTTACGTAACGTCTATGGGGGAGGGTCCAGAAAAATGTTACTGCGCGTTACATGGGGGGAGGGGGGGGTCAAAAATCTTCAAAAATTGCGTTACGTAATACTTGTACGCTCCCTAACAAGGTCCATATAGCCTATTGAAAATAAAGTTATTTTTTAAATTTTATTTTCAATATATTTATTAAAGTTTTTGTGGTTTGCATTATTATTATTATTATTATTATTATTGGGAGTTTTTAATTATAGAACACATTTGATATCAATTATTTATTAAAAATATAAATAAATATTTGAATGAGAAATAAAAATGCTGGAGGTACTTTCAGGCCAAATTTTAATACCACTATATAAATATTTATTAAAATATTGAGTGGCTTATTTAGAGTCTATTTGAGCGTTGTTTGAAAGAAATGCCTTCTTTTTTTCAAACAAAGCTCTATACTACTGTACAACGTCATCAGAAGTTAGTTGGCTTAATCCGGAGCAAGCGCACAGTATTTGAAAACACTGCAGAAGAAGTAGTCATAACCTTGTACAGTATTTGTATTTTTAATAAATAATTAATACAAAATGTGGTCTATTATTAAAAACTTCCATAATAATTATTTTCAATAATTAGTAGTATAAATCTTTGTATTTGGACGATTCCATTGATTCGGAATCGGCATAAATACCTAACTCTGTATAGTCAAAACAATTCATATCATAAAATAATCCATAAATAAGAAAATTTAGCAAAACATTGAAAGTGAATAGGCTGTCAGAAAGTGAAGTCGAATTTGCTTCTTGAGCCCCTGGGTGGTGACAGTTGCTACGAAATAAACGGATTATCCCCGAATGCAGTGACGAATGGAACAAGAAATTTGGGTGACAGGCTCAAGTCAACCCCAGCCCCTAGCCCCTAGCCCCTAGGCTATTTTGCCCTTGGAGGGCTGACGATTTGGCTTTTAAACAATCAGCTGACAACCCTTAATCATCACAAATCACATCTCTATTTTTTGATTTGTTGCCGAATTATTTGATTAAAAATATACAACCTACTAATTAAGCAATTATTTTTACTTTCTCTTACCTTTATTTGTAAAGCCTAAATATATAGAGAGAGAAAGTATTGGATTTATGTCAAAAATTCGATTGATAGAAATATGTTTTGAGGTCCCTTGAGTTCAAAAAAGTGTGTCCCAAAAATGGTCTTTATGTGCGTGTGTGTCTGTGAACAAAATTTCTCAAGAACGAAAAGAGCGCGGAGGTTGAAATTTTATATTTAAGTTAAGTACCCCCTGGGACGTAACATGACGCCTTTGAACAAAATAGGCCAAAAAGTACTACCAGTTACTGAAGTATTTTTAAAGTTATCTGGTGTGACTGGTCGCACAACACACAATTTTTTCTTACTTTCGGTAATTTAAAGGTGCATTCTGTACTTGTTTGCCAGAATATAAATACAAATCAAATTTTAAAGTATTAATTTTTAAAATTTTACATTCAAAATAATTTGAAAAAAGTATTTTTTTTTTCAAATCCCGGGGGGGGGTAATTACCCCCTTTACCCCCCCTCCTTTGTATCCGCCTTTTATGTCGACACAAAAAATCTGGTGTGACAAGCACAGAACATAACTTTCAATTACCGAAGTGTGCTGTGCGTCCAGTCAGACCATATTTTTGATTGTTAAATATTTATATCTTGTCTTTGGGAGATATGTTTTGTATATTTTATAAATTAATATTTATTTATTTATAAAGGATGTTGGCATAATGCCACCAGCCATTTTCGCCACCGATATTTAAATAAATTCTCGAATCTTATTATTATACTTAAATACTGTATTTATCAAAACTTGATGCGAAAGTTTTCTTATTGATATTATTATTATTATTATTTTTTTTTTTCAAATTACAGTAATTTTAAATAGAGTATAGTAGAGTAGAGCTGTTGTTAATGAAAACGGGCGTGAGTAGGGAGGGGAATCAAGCATATTAATCAACCTAATAATGATTGATATCTCGATAAAAGTGAATCAACAAGTCTTATGATTTAATCTGCTGATAATAAAAACTATAATTTAGATTCTAATGATTAAATATAATTATCACTATCCTTTCATTTTCATTGTTTATTTTTTATTATTTTTTTAATAATCTTATTTAACTTTGCTGATGAACCAAAATGTTTTCGCAAGGTTTTTCCCCATCAATTTTTTTATTCAGGCTTTAACGATCAATTTATAAATTCGAGTATTAGTACTTTACTTTTAGTACTAGTACTTTTTTGGTTTTTTAACTTCAGCTCGGTCACCTGGAACTAAATATTAATAGATACAATCACTTTGATACCGGATCAAAGGCTCAATACCGGTATTCGGTATTTTTTAGATCTTAATACCGGGGTACCGGTTTTAATACCGGTAGTAAAAAGTTTAGGTTTATTAGAGAGTGTAAATATAGCCTTCAACAGACTACCAGCCAAGGGCGGATACAAGGGGGGTAAAGGGGGTAATTACACCCCCCTGAGATTTGAAAACAAACTTTTTTTGAAAAAAAATTTATTTTTAATGTAAAATTTTAAAAATGAATACTTAAAAATTTGATTTGTATTTATATTTTGGCAAACAAGTACAGAATGCGCATTTAAATTACCGAAATTAAGAAAAAATTGTGTGCTGTGCGACCAGTCACACCAGATTACCCCCCCCCCCGAGAAACACCTCTGGATCCGCCACTGCTACCAGCCACCAGCTTACTACTTGAAAAGTGTTGAAAAGCATCATCAAACTTTGAGCATCATAACACGTGTTTAATAATATTATATTACATATTATTATAATATTATCATCAAAATGGTATTATATAAATTTTTACTATAATAATAAAATATATAACATCAAAAAAGTCAATTCCTTTGTCCCTATGACCTCCCGTGATTGGAACAAGCTCCCTGAGTCTACTGTTATCTTCCCCAAAACCTACAATCTTCAGACTTTCACGTCTAATCTCAACAGGCATCTTCTCAGTTCCCGCAGTTGAGTTCCCCTTTTCTGCTTCTCCTTTTTTCTTTTTTTTTTTTAATATATTCTTCATGACTGCATGTGACCACTGGTCATTATAGGTCTTCGAGCCTTCCATGCACCCATTCCAAAAAAACAACAACAATAAATTGTGTATTTTGTCGAAGCAAAAAATAAAATTCTCAACATATTATACACCTCTTAACATAAAATACCGAAAAAACAGTATTTAAACCTGTTTGGTATTACAAAATTATACAAATGTCTCAAAATACCGGTATTGCAATCCCTAGCCGTACCGTCAAGAGAATGTTGACAATATTCATCAGACTAGCCATTAGAGAGGCTTGAACGTTGTTCAATCTCTGATTCTCTGATTATTCATAGGCCTATGGCTTGTGAGTCAGGCTTCATAATGAGAATGAGTTCACTTCAGCTTCGATTTGCCTTCCCCCTATTTCCGGAAGTGATGTCGATTAAACATATTCTATATTTTTCGTTTTTCAAGGTTGGATGCGTCGCCGCTACCACCACCCCCGGGCCCACTTCCGCTTCCGCTTCGTCGCCTCTGAATACTCGTCATTGCTTTTGTTCAGAGTTATTCTGTTGTTCTTTTTTGTACTTGAACCAAGACGGGCTTTCGAATAAATAATAGAAAGCACCAAACAATTGAAAATATTCACTAAGTGATACATTTTTACTTTTTCTTACCTCCGAATTTCTTAAACAAATTAAAGCCACTCTATTTTAAAAATAGATTTCTTTGATAAGAGATCCTTTACTTTAGTCTTGATTTTAACTTAAAGAGAGGCAGAAGACTCTTTAAAATGGTTTGAAGATCACATTTTTTTTACTTTCACTTGCCTATATAGAGTATGTATATATATAGAGAGAGAAGGTATTGCGAAAATTCGATGTCGAGATTTTGATGGATATACATTTTGAATTCCAAAAAAGTGGGTCCCGCGTGTGTCTGTCTGTGGACATTTTTAAGCATGAAAGAAATGAGCTATGAGGTTTTGATATTTAATTTAGGCACCCCCTTGAGGGTGAAAAAAATTTTTAACAAAATCGGCCAAAAAGTACTTTACTGATGTACTTTTTCAGCTTTTTTTCTATTTTCTCAAAATGCGCCCCAACGGTTTTGATTAATATTCAAA
Organism: Euborellia annulipes; assembly: GCA_023213315.1. Classification (NCBI taxonomy): domain Eukaryota; kingdom Metazoa; phylum Arthropoda; class Insecta; order Dermaptera; family Anisolabididae; genus Euborellia; species Euborellia annulipes. The sequence continues at coordinate 4,201 of JAKCPI010000490.1, read as the reverse complement.
AATCAATTATTTTTTACAAGCTCTTTAAAATTTATATTCTCATTTCGCCCTTGAAATTGTTTGAAGCACACTTGACTCTTGTAAGGGAGCGTACAGTGAGGGACAATATTAAGTCCCACCCATGCGTTTTCTACTTGTGATTATTTCATTGTTTTTATAAAAGAAAATGAAAATCTTTATTGGAAATTTTTTAGGTTTGAACCATGAAAGTTTCCATTAAAAAATATATAATTTTTTTAAAAACATTGAAATAATCACAAGTCAGAGATGGGCGTTAATCAGTTACATGTATTTGAAATACAAGATACGAAATACAATATTAATTGGTATTTTGTATCTCGTTACAGCACAGGCAAAATAATTGCTATCTTGTATTTCGTTACATTTTTTAGTAATTGGTATCTGAAATTCGAGATACCAAATACTTTTTTTTTTTTTAAATTTGCCGCCGTTTAAAAAGTCTTGCAGAGGGAGATGAAATCTTTTTAATTTATTTAATATTACTGTATGTAATCGTCGTGTGGGTTCTTTGCTCTGAATCTTAGTGAAAACCGTAAAAACCAGTAAATAGAATGATAGAAGCCAATCAAATCGGCAAATTCTTCGTTAAAAAACGTTTGCTTTCTTCTTTCAACAAGCTCTCAACGACTAAATTATTCATGGTAAGACTCATTTTATTATCATTTCAATTATATATGAAAAATTTACATATATAATCCAATATAAATATTTTTAAAAATTTATTATTTCTTTTCAGTTCATTGCAGGCGGACATCTTCTCTATCTATATATATAAAGAGAGAACTCACTTACTGACTTACAATCATCGCACAGCCTAAACTGTAAGGCCTAGAAAGTTGAAATTTGGGATGTAGATTACATTTGTGCCCTAGGCGTCATTTAAGAAGCCATTTTTCGAAATTCCAATTTTAAGGGCCCCAAATGGTCATTTATGTGTGAAATTTTGACTTTTTTTTTTATTAATTTCTGAACGAAAAAGACACAATCATCGCACAGCCTAAACTGTAAGGCCTAGAAAGCTGTAATTTGGCATGTAGATTACTTTTATTGCGTAGGCGTCATTTAAGAAGCCATTTTCCGAAATTCCAATTTTAAGGGCCCCAAATGGTCATTTATGGGTAAAATTTTGACTTTACAATAATTTCTAAACCAAAAAAGATATCAATTTGGTTTCTTCGCTAAAACCTTCTTTAGATAAATATCTAAATTCGTTGTTTCAGGGTTTTTTGAAATTCGGCCCCTAAGTACCCCAAATCGCCAATTTAGGGAAAAACAATATATTTAAGAGTAAAATTTTGATCTTCATTAATTTCTAAACCAGAAGAGATATCGATTTGCTTTTTTCACTTAAACCTTTGAAATTTGGCATGTAGATTACATTTGTGCCCTAGGCGTCCATTTAATAAATCCACCCCTAGAACCTCACCCTCTATAAAATAAAATACTTCTAAGCGTAATTTTTTGTATTTATTTATTTATTAGGGATATATTGGAAGTGAAATAATTTTTAAAAGACTTATTTAATGAATCCACCCCTAAACCCACCCTCTATAAAAAAAATACTTCTAAGCGTAATTTTTTGTATTTATTTATTTATTAGGGATATATTGGAAGTGAAATAATTTTTAAAAGACTTATTTAATGAATCCACCCCTAGAACCCACCCTCTATAAAATAAAATACTTCTAAGCGTAATTTTTTGTATTTATTTATTTATTAGGGATATATTGGAAGTGAAATAATTTTTAAAAGACTTATTTAATGAATCCACCCCTAAACTCACCCTCTATAAAAAAAAATACTTCTAAGCGTAATTTTTTGTATTTATTTATTTATTAGGGATATATTGGAAGTGAAATAATTTTTAAAAGACTTATTTAATTAATCCACCCCTAAACCCACCCTCTATAAAAAAAATACTTCTAAGCGTAATTTTTTGTATTTATTTATTTATTAGGGATATATTGGAAGTGAAATAATTTTTAAAAGACTTATTTAATTAATCCACCCCTAGAACCCACCCTCTATAAAATAAAATACTTCTAAGCGTAATTTTTTGTATTTATTTATTTATTAGGGATATATTGGAAGTGAAATAATTTTTAAAAGACTTATTTAATTAATCCACCCCTAGAACTCACCCTCTATAAAATAAAATACTTCTAAGCGTAATTTTTTGTATTTATTTATTTATTAGGGATATATTGGAAGTGAAATAATTTTTAAAAGGCTTATTTAATTAATCCACCCCTAAACTCACCCTCTATAAAATAAAATACTTCTAAGCGTAATTTTTTGTATTTATTTATTTATTAGGGATATATTGGAAGTGAAATAATTTTTAAAAGACTTATTTAATTAATCCACCCCTAGAAACTCACCCTCTATAAAATAAAATACTTCTAAGCGTAATTTTTTGTATTTATTTATTTATTAGGGATCTATTGGAAGTGAAATAATTTTTAAAAGGTTTATTTAATTAATCCACCCCTAGAACCTACCCTCTGTAAAATAAAATACTTCTAAGCGTAATTTTTTGTATTTATTTATTTATTAGGGATATATTCGAAGTGAAATAATTTTTAAAAGGCTTATTTAATTAATCCACCCTTAAAACCTACCCTCTATAAAATAAAATACTTCGGCGAGCTCTTTTCTTGCTCGCCTTCGGCGGGCAAGTTTATAGCTTTCTACATGTTTCTTGCACGGCCATCGTTGAAACCCTGAATTTCCTGGAGCGTAAACCTTCTTTATTTGTGGCCAATCCTCGATGCCTCGTTTCTTCTTTAGTGCAAAAAGCAAATTGATATCTCAACCCGTTTAAAAGTCATTATAAAATTTAAAAAAATATCCAAAATGAAAATTCAGTGCTCTTAAAATTAAAATTTCGAAAGATGCTTCCTAAATAACGCCAAGGCAATAAACGTAATGTAGCTGTCAAAATACAAATTTTTAATTATTAATTATTATTAAATAAATTTTTTTTTTTTTTTTTTTAACAGAAACTTTTTCCCATCCACACTCAAATCCATATGCACACAGTCTGTTCGGCAACTTAGGCCATGTAAGGGTTTATACGATAACCGTTATGAATATATATTATTTGGGGTGCAGGCATTCTTATTTAAGCCAAAAAAAAAAAAAAATGTTGATATTTAGAAAAATTGAAGAATGCTAAATTTCGTAAAAATTGGAAGGGGGGGGGGAGGGCAGGGTGGTTAGGTTAAAACAGATTTTTTGTCTCAGGATTTATTTTTTTTTTAATTTAAATTAAGGCCTTTTTAGGCATCGAAGGCCATTAAGACCCCGTATCTATTTTCAGTTGGATGGGTATATTGTTTGCATCGTTCATTAACATGGAGCCAAACAATAAGAATAAAGGGTCGGACTAAGCCGAGGGCACAACTTTGCCCACCCACTGTTCAAGAAAAAAATATTTGTCCCCCCCCCTAGAGCACCCCCTGATGATCCGATGTTATACATATTATATATCATTTTACTCGGGAGGAAGTCTAGTTTCTGAATATATAAAAAAAAATTATAGGTTATGCAAGAAAAAAATTTTGTCCCCCCCTAGAGCCCCCCCTAATGGTCCGATGTTTACCAAAAGCTTTTCAGTTCTTGGCCTCTACCCCTAGATTATGGGTGCAAAATTTCAAAACAATTGAATGAATAGTTTTTGAGATTTCGTTGACGAAAAAAATTACCACAGACACACACACACATACACACAGACTTCATTCCAAAAACTTCTTAAATGGATTCAGGGGACCTCAAAACGCATTTTGGCAGCTTTAGAAAAATTTCAATTTTTTTTACGATTACATTAACTTTACCTGTCCAACCTACGGTTGATGGGCAAAGTTAAAAATTAAACGATATTAATTTTTAGTAAGTGTTTAAAGACTATTTTTTTCTCTTTTTTAGACAATATTTTTAATCTTCCCACGCCACTTTTGCACCATCACAATGACCGCTAATTTGCTCTGGGTCTTTAACCGCCGACTGAAAGTCCGAAACGCAAACAGGGGGTCCTTATCGCATACGTTGAGAAGCTATGTTTTAAAAGATGTTAAAAGAAATATAAAAGTAATAAATTTCCTATAGAAAATTTAAATTTCTAAAAAAAAAAAATTATTAAATCTCACAAATAGATTATGTGTATAAAAATTATATAAAT